>CAUYON010166545.1:0-15675 GCA_963573935.1 Arctocebus calabarensis
TTACAGCCTTTGTATTAACCTGGATGGAAGTGGAACACATTATTCTTAGTAAAGCATCTCAAGAATGGAGAAGCATGAATCCCATGTACTCAAGTTTGATATGAGGACAATTAATGACAATTATTGATATGGTGGGGGTGAGGGAAGGGGAGAGCAGAGTGAGAAAGAATGAGGGAGGGGTGGGGAAAGGAAGAGCAGAGAGAGGGACGGAGCAAGGGGGTGGGGTCTTGGTGTGTCAAACAACTTTTGGGGGCAAAACATGATTGTAAGAGGGACTTTACCCAACAAATGCAACCAGTGTAACATGGTTTCGTGTACCCTCAATGAATCTCCAACAATTAAAAAAAAAAAAAAAGTAAGTTAAAAGAGTCCAACCAGGGCTATTTTTTTCTTTATGACTTTCATTGCTATGTAAAACCAAAGTTCAGATCTATATCTTTTAAATGTGGAAAGAGTCAAATGATTTTTTTTCTTCAGGAAAATCCAATGACCTTAGCTCTTGCCTAAAATTGGCCCATCTGCTCTGAATAGCTCATTAATGTTTGTTTCTTAAAACAACTTAGAAGTTTCCAGGAAAAAGACAATCAGTAAATGTGCAGACCTCGCTAGGAACTCAGAAAAAGGAGAGTGCTGATGACAAAAGACTCCATCCTCACACGGACACTCTACACAATGTGTTTTGACATCATTATTTTGCTTTGGAAGGTTTCAATGTTTCAGAGAAAAATTTACTGTTAGATTTTATTTCCCACATGGAAACTCTCTAGACTAAAAAACAAACTTCTTCATTTTTTTAGCTAGAATTGGTTGTTAAAATTTAAATTAAAAATTACATTTAATGGCTGGATGGAGGATGTATGAATAGCTCTATAATAAATCAAATAGAATCATGGTAGAATCTGGGCTCTGGAAAAATGGGGTGTTTATTGTAAACTATTTTCCAATTTTACTATTTATTTGAAACATTTCATAATTAAATGCTGGAGAGAAAAGTCACAGTTAAAAGGGAGTAATCCTTCTAAACGTGATCGACCTCAAAATTCTCCAGTTACAAGTCAAATCAAGCACCAAAGAGGTTTCAAAGAACTCCAGAAAGGGTGGTTAGCTCACAACATGTAGGGGTATGAAGCCAAGAGGGTGGGGTTCAAACTGAAGAGATATTCGGCAGTTATTCCAGGTCATCAAGTGGATAGAAAGTATATAAGTATAATAAATATTATTTATTAAAATATTACATAACTTACCTACAAATCCTATCTTGGACACACATAGGCTCTCAGAAGATCTCAGTGATGTCTGAAAAAAAGAAAAAAAAAAGTAGACTGGGCCAGACAAATCAGGACCACAGATAACTCTCTCCCAAAACCTGCTTGGCTTCTTCTCTTTATCCAGGATTGCTAAAGTCTCGGTAAGTTGAAATCACTTGGCAAAGACTACAGGTTTCAGCAGGCAACAGGAAAAGACCCAAGGTTCATAAAACCTCAATTGGGTAGAGAAGTACACCTGTGGGAAGGACGGCAGGGTCTACCCTGAGTTCAAATATATCAGCAGAGCCCAAAGACCAGAAGAGTGGGGGAAGCATCAAGGGCAAATAGGATTGTCACTTTGAGAGCAGAATTTCTGCCTCAGATTTTGTCTTTTAGCTATCTGGGGGAGATAAGAGCTTTGGTTACATTTTGAAGATAGAGAAAGGCTGAATTCCATAGATGTCAATGACTCTGGACCATCTGAGAAGGTGAGTGCTCAGTGTTTTTGACCTCAAAACTCTTTCACAGTCTTAAAAATCACTAGAACTCCAAAAGTGCTTTTGTGCAAGAGCATTCATTACCTGTCAACATTTACAACCTTAGAAATTAAATTGGAAAACATTAAAAACATCTGCTAATTTATTTTTTAAATGACAATAATAAATAGCTTGCTCCATGTCAATATTCATAGATAAATAATATGTACATTAAATAAATACACACAATATTTTTAGTGCAACATCATCTCTGGAACAACATTGTTATTCACTCGTAAAAGAAAGAGAGTGGGAGAGTAAATATCTTAGTATCATTATTAAAATGTTGTTGCCCTTGTAGTCTCCCTGCAAAAATCTTCGTCCCTCACCCCTATAGGCCTGGGAACACACTTTGAGAATCACTGCCAATATCAATGGCTAAGACTTTGGGAGCTCGTAATAGTATCTGCCACTGTAAAACTTGCCTCCAGACTGGTAATCATAATGTATTTCTATATTAGCAGTAATGAGCTTCAAAGAAAAGTGAGTGACCTATTTATTTTATTTATTTATTCTTGTTTTGAGGCAGAGTTTCATTTTGTTGCCCTGGGTAGGGTGCATGGTTATCATAACTCACAGCAACATGAGACTCCGGGGTTCAAGCGATCTTCTTGCCTCAGCCTCCCAAGTAGCTGGGACTATAGGCACCTGCTACAATGTCCAGCTATTTTTAAAGACGGGGTCTCATTCTTGCTCAGGCTGGTCTGACCTATTTATTTTGTGTATGATACCAAACATGGCTGAGAAAGATAACTTGGAAATAGAAGGCAGATTATACTCCAACTTTGAGTTCTTCAAGGAGTTTTGCTCTCTTCCCCTATCTGAGCCTTTAAATTTTATATTTTTTAACAATGTAGCAGCTTGGGAAGACATTTATAAATAATTTCTTTATGCCTCCAACTCTATAATATAGATAAGTAAATTGATAAACCCAACACAAATGACCAGTGGCTGGAAGACTGGTAGATAGACATCTAGGTCAAGGCCCTGCCTCTGTGCATGGGTCACTCTGACATAGCAGTAATCAGGCTGCTGCTCCTGAGTTCATGCCTATGTGAAAAACTCCTACTCATTCCAAAGGTCAACCAAATTGCATTTGGCAATTTTTTAGCACTTCTTATTTTAAAACTCAGAAATTCTAAGCCCTGTTTTTAAGAAAGAATAACCTCAGCCATAGGGAGGAACTAAACCTCCTAGGATCCCATACAATTAATCAGCCCAGACAAGAATAATATGAAGGTCATTTTTGATTACCATCATTCACAATTAATTGTCTCCTGTGCCTCAGTATGCATAAAGGTCTACACTCCTGACTCAGTAAGTCAAATGTATTTGTCTTTCATGTTAAAAGTCGAAGGACATTTTCATTATAATTCTTTTTTGCACTTCACCAAAACAACACAAAGTTATCATGACTCATGTCTGAATGTGACCTACACATTCTTCAAAAGCAAAGGCTATGTCCTGTATTTCTCCAGCATTTCCTCCATGGGCTTTTGCCGCGTTCTTTACAGTGGTAACACCTTTGGAGTTAAAGCATTACTCCGTGTTTTTTCTCCTCTTCAGAATTAATTAATTTTAGACCTAGTTTTAATATGTTCATTCAGCCAACAAGCACTTATTATTCACAAATCTCATGTGTAGGGTATTGAAGATACAAGGTCTCCATGCATCTTTCTTATAAAGTTATTCACATCTCTGGGGTGCTCCAGAATGCCATGCGATCCTGATAACATTTCCTAGACCCAAATCCTTGAATACTGCTATAGCCACTTTCTAGAAGACGATTAGGAAGAGTCCCACTGGGCTTACATGCTTCACTCAGACGGCTGCTTTTTTTTTCCATACAACTCAACCCCGATTCCTAAACCTTTTCCCCCAGGCCCTCTGTAACTCAGCCAAATCAGCTAACTCTCCAGCCATGCTTAGAACATTTCCTTCCAATGAGAGACATTGGAACTGTGCTCCCCTAAACAGAGACTCTGTAGAATCTCTCCGCCTGGAGGAGAAATGATGGGCCTCAGTCCTTTAGTCCTTTCATCTTCTCTAAAACCCAAACTTTGAAGTTCATGTCATCCCAGCATCAATATTTTTTATGCATCAGATACTGACCTGGGCACACTAAAGTAAAGTGGTTCTGATGCTCTGAGCCCACAGTCCAGTAAAAGGGAAGCATGCCAAATAAAGAAGTGAAATATACAGTCTGTTAGCTGGTGATGATTCCAATGCAGATGGAGAAAATAGCATATTAGGATAGGAGGTTGATTTTTAGAACGTGATCAAAAATGATCTTACTAAAACGAAGAAATAGGAGCAAAGATCCAAATAAAGAAAGAAGTAAGTGGTGTTAAAATCCGAAGTGACGAGCATCCCTGGTAGAAGGAATGGTGTGCCTGGTGTGTTCAAGAAAAGGCTAAGACATCAGAAAGAAGTCTATCTGCTTCCCACTTTTTTGTAGTCATCTTTCACCTTTGGGTCACCATGCACCTGCTTTATTCCTAAAGGTTTTGTTCCTGGATCACTGATACCATCTTCAATAACATCATAATTCTTGGTAATTTCAATACCCATACAGGTGCTTCTTCAATACCATGACCTCTTAATTCCCTGAATCCCTTTTCTTTTATGGCCTTCTCCTCAACCCTACTCATATGACCTTCTCTTCATTCACCCCATGGTCTTCCCCTGGATTCTGTCACTCCTAGATGGCATTCCCTTTCCAAAGAAAGCTATGTTGTCTACTTTGACAAAATGTTTGTCTGCTTGGTCATTGTCAGAGACACATTTTTTGATTAAGTTCATAGTCTAATATGGGCACAGTTCATGGCACCCCACATAGTTACAACGATAACATCCAAAGATCATAAGTCACCATAACAGATATCATAATACAAATTTTTGAATATTGTGACAATGATACAGAGACATAAAGTGAATACATGTTGGAAAAATGATGTCGATAGACTTGCTCAAAATAGGGTTGCCACAAATCTTCAATTTGTTAAAACAACACAATATTTCCAACATGCAGTAAAGGGAGGTATAATGAAACAAGGTGTGCTTGTATCTCATTTGTTAAGCATCTGTTCATATTTGTCCATTTTTAATCGGACTGTCTATATTATTAAAAGGTAAGATTTTATCATTCACCTTCCCTGCTTTGTCTTTCTCTCCAAGGACCTCTGGTAAATAAAATAGAATTTAGTAATTTCACAAATGGAATTTATAAGTGCTAGAATGTGTCTGAAGTGACACATTCATACACATACATCTATACATATATTTCTCTATATACTTATCTATATATAAATAAAAAACTATGAGTTCTTGGTAATACTTCTAATTTTCATATCATATCCCAGGGTTTATTCTAGATTTCCTCTTTTTCTCATCTGTAACTTCTTCTCTAACAAAAATCTGCCTTAATCACAGTTTATCTTAAATAACATACTACTTCATCAACAATGTAAGAATAATCCAACATCAAAAGTCCATTTCATATTCTCCTATCCTAAAATCCTGTATTTATGGTATTATTTACTTTAAACAATGAATAGTCTTCAAAATACATGTTAAAGCTGACATTTTACCAAATTTGAAATAATTTTAGCCTCTATTTCTTCAAATATTCTTATATCCATTTTCTTTCTCCACTTTTCCTAGAACTCTAAGCAAACATATGTTTGCACGCTTCATATTACCCAAAAGGTCATTAAGATTTTCTTCACATTTTCCATCATTTTTTCCTCTATGAACTTAATGAATGATTTCTACTGAACTTTTTCAAATTCCTTTATCCTTTCTTCTGTTGTGTCTAAACAATTCGGTGTCTAGTCTATCGATTGAGTTCTTTAAATTTATTTTATTTCAGTTCTAGGATTTCTATTTTGTTCTTTTTACAGTTTCTAAAATTTGCTTTTGAAGTTAAGTTGACTACACCTTTACTTATTATAGTCATCTTTTTCCATATAATCATTATTTATCATAATTATTTTAAATTATGCTAGTCCAGTGTCCAAATGGTCTGTGACTCTACTTTTATTGAATGATTTTTCTCTTGACTATGAGTAACTTCCCTGTTTTATATAACATCATTTTTTTTTTTTAATTGTAAGCCACGCTTTATGTCTAAAAGGTCAGTAGAGACTGAAATTTGGGACTGGGATGTGACTTTACTCCCAATAGCTGGACCTCTGATAATGAACACCAAGAGACTAAGAACGCTTTGTTTTTCATACTGTGCCCTATATTTCTGCACTGTCACAGAGCTGATATCTTTGATCTTCTCATAAGCTGAATTGAGCAGAGATTTTGTTGTATCTTTCTGTACACTCAGGTCATATTTACCCTTACACACTTTCAATATCAGTTTCACATCTCCCTCTAGCAGCATCCTGGAAACAAATACTGCTGGACTTCAAGATTTCAAGTGTGCAAGACTTTTATCTGCTAGACCTTAAAGCTGTGACATTGCAGACTACGAACAATGTGAAACTTCATGGCCACTTTATACCTCCAGTCCGCAAGAATGCAGACCAAGAAGGTGTTAAGAGCAAGAGGTTTTAAACTGCTAAAACATGAGATCGTGAGATTGCCTTCCATATTTTAAACTAGGCTGGCTTTTCTAGAGAAATTTTAGACTGACACAGCAGAATTAAGCAGAAGAGATAGAGATTTTCTACATACCCTCTGCCCTCCCCACATCCAACCTTCACCACTATCAATATTTCCCACCAGAGCGGTTCATTTGTTACAATGAGCCTACCCTGATACACCAATATCACCCTAAGCTCACAGTTTACATCAGGGTTCACTGTTGGTGTTGTACATTCTATGAATGTTGAACTTATACATAATGGCATGTCTACATCTTTATGGTATCATATAGAGCATTTTCATTGCCTTAAAAGCCTCTGTGTTCTAGCTGTTTATTCCCCCTTCTGCTCTAACTCTAGACAACCACTGAACTTTTACTGTCTCCAGAGAGGTTGCCTTCAACTTTTCAGCCATGCTTTTCACTGTTCACTCAGGGGGGAAAAATTCTACACAAAAGAATTGCTTAATGGTGAGGATCAAATAGTTTGAAGCTCTCTGTCTCTAAATCTAACATACTATCATTGAGATCTGTCAAAATCTAGTTGCTTTTTCCTAAGCTGAGTAAAGGTGTCCTTCTCTGGCAGGCTCTCTTTGCCAAACCTGCTTATATTCAGAAACTAATTCCATTTCTAATTCCATGTAGAAAAGTAGTTTCTGTTCCTTACTTACTTAGGAAGTTCTCACCTTCTAGAAATTCAGTTTTTGTTTTTTTAGGTTTGTTTTTGCATCCAAAGCAAATTCATGACTTTAAGGTAAAGTATAATTTTTTGGTATATCTAAAAATTTCTTATTTCATCAGGAATGTACATCCCTCCTACATTTTAACCAGATGTGAAAAAGCAGTTGTTCTTAATCATGGGTTAAATTAATTACTGTAGGGAAGATGATGACTGGTTTATTCCTTGTAGTTTCACAAATGGAGTGTGCTTCCATAACAACCACCATTTCCACAAAGGGAGAAAAATGACATATGGGACTCTTTCAAGAAAAATAAAAAGGAATAAATGCTGCCCTGCATTCTGGTAATTGAAAAATGGCTTCATTAGTACTGCTGCTGACACTGGAAATTCTGTTATCTGTCTAAAGTAGAGACCTCTATTGTTATGCATTAAAATAGCATTTAGTATAAATGGAGTTGGTTATAGGCAGTAGCTGTTTATAATCAAACTTTCATAAAGATTTTTGGTCAGTTATTTGAACATAACCACAAATATAGAAGGAATGGGATGGGCTCTAAAACTTTATGATCCATCTTGGTCAAAATTCTCCTTCCTTACCTTGCTTTACCATCATAGATTTTAATACAAATTCAGAACCATTATCAGGCTATCAACATATCTTACAAATGACTCAGAATACTTTATGATTTAGAACTACTCTTCCAAGAGAGTGTCATCTGGAGTAGTTTACCACCATTACAACAAAATACTCCCTCCATCAAGCAAAATAAAGCCACAAAGAACTGGTTTTCTCTGTATATCAAGACACTAGCTTGGGACATAAAAACAGTTTGCAGCATCATTAGTCTAACAGTATGCTTTCTTGCCTTGATGTGTCTAGGGCCAATCCATTACATGGTCTCTCTTGACAACAAACAACAATGAAATCCCAGAAATTTGTTGTGGTTGTCATAGATGAAGACTTCTTCCCATGACATGTATGTGTACTATCTGAATTACTCTCATAATTATTTTTGTGAATTTGTGCCAGGAAACTTTTACGTGTATGGGAAAATAAATTTTTGTGCCTTCTAGGAATATTTCTTCTTCTAGGAGTATTTCTTCTTCTAGAAACTGATGGTAGACAGGATTACTAGTCCCAAGATGTCATTATTTTATTTTAAAAGAAAATTCTTGGTCTATAATTAAAAAAAAAAAAAGAAAGAAATTGTTTTAAAAAGATCTCTTATTATCTTAACTCTTGTTGCTTATGAAACTAGAGTCCTTGCCCCTACTCACTCATTGTCAACTTTCCCGCCCTCCACCAGCACACACACAGTGCACTCTGCCATCTTCTCAGCACTCTGCATCACCGATACTGCTTGGACAATATTAACACTGATATCCTAGATGAAGACTCCCTGAATTGGGAAAGTCAGCTCATTTCCTTCAATTCCCTTGTCCACACTCTTCATTCCTTATTTAAAGTGCTTAGTAACAAAGAGGTTCTATGAATATTTATAAATCAGCATGAATGTTTTCCTAAACAAAGCTTCGTATACATCTAAATAAATCTTGTTACCTAAAAGGATACCCTTGCAGGAGACTGCTTCTGGTATGTGAAGGTTTTTGAAACTTCTCACTGGGGACAGTTTTTAAAGCCTTAAAAGCCACATTCCTTTTCTTTTCTTTTCTTTTTCCTTTTTTGGACAGGGTTTTGCTCTGTCACCCAGGCTATAGTGCCATGGTATCATCATAGCTCACAGCAACCTCAAATTCCTGGATTCAAGTGATCCTCCTGCCTCAGCCTCCTAAGCAGCTGGGACTACAGATGCGCACCACCACATCCAGCTAATTTTTCTACTGTTAGTAGAGATGGAGTCTCACTCTTGCTTGGGCTGGTCTTGAACTCCTGAGCTCCACCCAAGTTAGCCTCCCAGAGTGCTAGCATTATAGGCATGAAACCCCATTCCTGGCCAATGCTACCTTCTTTTCAACAACAACAAGGATTGGATGCATTTTTCCATGAGTTTCCATTTGATTTTTAAGAAACTAGGTGGCATAAAATTATCTTGTGTTCAGGAAAATACTTGATAGAGCACTTATAGATAGAAAGATGGTTTTTGAATAGTGAAGTTAAAAATAAAAAATATTTAGACTATGGTACATAGAAAGTAACATGTTTTACAATATAATGGAATCTACATGAAATTCCACCTTACTATGAGCACTGCACTTGAACGTTTTCTGTTTGATTTTATTTCATTTTCTTAAAATGCAATATATTGAATATTTGTGTTCCCCTAACATTCATATATGTGAAGGCCAAAATCACCTGATGGGATGGTATTTGGAAGTGGGGCCTTTGGAAGGTAATTATGTTATGAGGGTGGGGCCCTCATGATGGAATTAGCATCTCTAGAAAAGAGGGCAGGAAGAAAGAGAGAGAGAGATCCCTAGGCCCCTTCCACCTCATGAGGTCAGTGAGAAGACTTCAGTCTATGAAGGAAGCTGGCACTCACCAAACACAAGATCTGCTGGCATCTTGATCTTGAACTTTCCAGACTTCAGAACTTGTTGTAAGTTTCTTATAAGAAATCAACTTTTTTTAAAATAAATTCCCCAGTTTATGGTATTTTTTAATAACTGCCTGAATGGACTAAGTCACCATGAAATGTATTTCTCAGCACACTAATTAGTCACAACCTCTAATTTAAAAAGCATTAGTGTAGAAAAAAAATCAGTAAAACAAAGAAAAGGCCAATCTTCTCTGAATAAAGAATTCATGGGAATTTGGGGTTGAAGAAGGAGTGGGAAAAATGATAAAAGAGAGAGGTAAGGACTAAGGATCATGCCAAGAGGTTAGGTGTTGGAGGACCTGGTCAGGAAGAAATCCTCAGGGTCAAAATGCACAAAGACCTTTAACTTGAGAGTTAATATTCTACTGTCATGTATACGCAGTAATGGAAAGTAAATAATCACCTCCATTGCTATAAAACGTCAGTAAAATTGTACCTCATTCACAGTTTTGTGTTGGTTGCATGATGGAGAGATGGAATGGAATTTATTCCATTTTGGAAAGATGGGATGAGGGCCATGTGTGCCTAAGGCAGAAAAAAAAAAAAGCATGCAAAGCATGGCGAGATCATTGAGGATCTAAAGTTTACTCACGTAAAGCTCAGAGGTAGCAGATACCATGTAAAATAGCCTCATCCCGCTCCCAAAGTTCTCTTCCCAATGACTACAACAACAAAATCTCAAAAATATTTCAAAGACACTTATGTTTTAGAACCTGTAGAGGAGAAACAAGTCTATTTTCTTTGAGTGTCAGAAGAACTATGGCATTTGCAGATAGTATGCCCGGGTACACCTACAATTTTATTCAGAGCCAAGTCAAGTGATGGAGGGAAGTTAGCCACCTGGGTATTTCTGTTTGGAGGAAAATGTTTCACAGAAATCACACTACCCATTGAGCCCTGGACTCAGCATCAAACACCGGGATTTAGCTCATGCCCTTTGCATCTCAGAGACCTTGAACACTTCAGAATGTGAGGCCTGCTCTGCTCTTGTAAAGACAAGTTCTGAAAAGTAGTCTTTGAGCTCAAGGAAACAAACTTTGTCTTCATTTGCAGTAGCATGTGTATTTTCTTAGGCATCAGATGTTTGGCTTTTATTTTTGTTTTCTAGATTACAGTAGAAAAAATTCTATCAGAATCAACATTCATTCTTGCCTCCTCTGGCCGCTGTGCTGGTTGAACCCATCCAGTCATCTCGTTCCTAAATCTATCTCAACCAAAGTGGCCCAGAGAGCAGTAGGCTTTGATCTACCAGCTGGTGCCATCTTAAACTTCTCCCATCGCTGACAAATCCAGCATCCAGCAAGACTGGGGTGAGCCCAGGTCAGCCACCTGCCCTTTGCAAGTTGGCTATCAGGTAGGCTTTGCTCCCCTGTCCATCTGACAATTTTTGCCTGAATTCTTAGGGGGCTCTATCCCAAACTCCCATCAGCTTGAAAACTGTGCCCCTGTGTCTCTGTCAGGGCTCTAGATCCTCCACGAGCTATAAGCAAGAATCTTAGCAGAATGTGTGGCCCTCTTCCTTCTCCTCACCATGCACACCCTCAACTGACACTAACAGACACCCTTCCTGAGAGCTAGAGCACCAACCACCATGACCCATGCTTGTCAGGGTCAGAAAGTTAAGGCCAGCAACTGGTCTGGGTCAAGTCTGGGCATGATTATTTTAATGGAAACCCTCCCCTTGCTTTCCCATTCCAAGTCACAAACTGGCACAGGTGACCTTGCTCTATTTGCCTTACTTCATCTCACCTTCCTCTTCTTCCTCATTTTTGCAGAGCAGGAGCTTCCCACAACCTGTCCCAGGCCAGAGCTTTCCCAGTGTGACATTCAACATTAGGCCACTTGAGACATGCTTTTTGAACCAAACATAACACACATGAGATTACAGTAGAAAAAATGCAGCCTTTCTGCTCCTCCCTCAAGACATGGTCTTGACAATATCTTCATTGAAACATTTTTCATGCTTATACTTTTCTTTCAGAAGAAGCCTATTTACCTACATCTTCTACAACTTGGTGGAGAAATCCAAGTCTCTGACCCCTGGAAAGCAGCATCATACCTGCCCATAAAGGACAGCCCTTGTGCTGCAGAACCCCACATGCATCAGAAGTCCTGGCAGTGGGCTTGGCTTTGCAAATAGCCCCGTCGCCTTGCTACAGGGGTACTCCAAAATATTTTAAATCTTGTCACTTCAATGGATATTCTTTTCTCTAAAGAATGGTTATTTATTTTTATGCTGACATGAAACAACACATATAAATAAATGAAGGTATTTGACCAAGACTGCAAATCAAAGCACATTGCAGCCTGTCTGTGACATGATTTGTACTCCTCTGGTTATAGATGTCACCTGTACTCTTCTTCATCCTATATATATTGAAATGCATGTATATGTAGATTAATTTTAATCTAAGAAATTTACTGTCCCTAATGATCTTGGAGATTATTAGTAAATCCTTGGAATAACACTATATAATAGAAGTTTCTCAACCCTGTTATGCATTCACAGAGACCCAGGTGAGAGGGGTCCCTGCGTTGATGGACAGAATACTTCAGAATCACAGATCTCCCCATATTTCAGCAGATACGCTGGCATCCAATTACCCCTTTCTTCACAAAAGCTCCTCAGCGATTCCTTAAGAAAGCACTAATTCTGTTTCTGTTTGAAGGCAGAGGAAATGCCTTCTAATTTTTTTAATTCCGTGAAAAAAGGGAATATCATTAATCTTTTAGAATTTTTTTCTCTAAATGAGAAGAAAATTAAACAGCATCTGTGATGTTAAAAAACACGCGCTTTTCTCTAAAATTCTTCACAAAATTAAAGAGGCACATTACCGTCATTCTCTCTTGAGTTTTCTTCCAAAATAGCATGATAATTCGCATATATATTTTTGCTGGAGCCCCTGCTATTTGAGTCTATTCACTGCGCCAGACTTGTTTGGGTCACAGCAACAGAAGTGTAAACAATCATTCAAGAATCAACAAGCAATAGAATTTTATTTACTGAAGATGTCTGAACTTCATCTTCAAAGCCACTTTCCTTTCCTGATACGTGTGTTGTTCACTGTGTCATGGGAAAATTAGTCCAAGCGATTTTTAGCATTCTTTCTGAATTTTAAAAACAGGCGATGGAATTTTACATAAATGTAAGTTGGCTTTTGAGATTCTAGACCAGATTTCTAAACGCATCACGGGTTAGGAGAGGGTTTGTTTCCTCTCACTTTTCTCTTTGAGAAAATTTTGCAGCTTAGGAAAACTTGACCTTAAATAGTAACAGAGCCGGAAGCCCAAGGAAGAAAATCTGCCTATCTATCCTTTATCTTCTATGAAGGTAACTAGACCAGAGAGTCTTCATTGCTGCCAGGAAAGAGAGAAGTAAATGATGCAAAAGCGTGGGGTTCCTTCCTCTGTTCAAATAAAATGTAGCAAAGATACAGGTTAAAATTTCTATCCAGAGAGATTTTTCAAAGTTTCAAATATTATGGCTGCTCAGAAGGTTCCCACAAGGTTATATCTATCTTGATGAGTTCACTGCACCCGAGATCTGGTCTCAGGCTGGCAAGTTAAGGAACCTGGTTTGACTGAGTACATGGCAAGTTGCTCTGTCACCCCTCAGAGGCAAATGTGCCTTAATCGGGTTTGCAGAGACAGAATGCCTGTTTATGATGATTTAATGAGAAGCGAGCATATGGGAAGCCAAGTTATTAGAGGGTTTCATGGAGTGCGTGGAAGCAGAATGCAGGAGAGAGATGATCGTAATATGAATCTCCCAGGGCAAGGTGCTTCAGGCCTCCTCACCAGCCTCCGGAATAGCTGTGCCAATGAAACCATAATGTCAATTTATCGTATTGAAGCTGCCTTTTCCCTGGATGGTATTTGGACGTCTCAATATTGATTTGAGGGCTCTTTCTTTTGTCTCCGATTTCATTATTGACCAATTCCTTTGGCTTATACATTTTTGGATGGTACCTTAGCTCTGCCCTTTAGCAAGCACAGAGATTAACCCTACCTGCTGCATTTGACTTTGGGAGGGCAGTGCTGCATAAGGCTTACCTCTGTGCACGGCCTGCTGTGGTTCCCACATATTCACAGCAACTGTTATGTCAATTTAAAAAATTCACAGGTTGGCCAGGTGCAGTGGCTTGTGTGTGTAATCCTAGCACTCTAGGAGGTTGAGGCAGGAGGATTGTTTGAACTCAGGAGTTCAGGACCAATTTGAAGAAGAGCAAGCCCCCCCCCCAAATTAGAAAAACAAAAAACTAGCCCAGCAACATGGTGAGTGCCTGTAGTCCCAACCTCTCGGGAGGCTGAGGCAGGAGAATCACTTGAGCCCCGGAGTTTGAGGTTGCTGTGAGCATAGCTGATGCCACGACACTCCATCCATATAGATGACACTCTGTCTCAAAAAAAAAAAAATCTACAGCTAATTAGTGAGCACCTACTGTGTGCCTGGAACTCTCCTAGACAGGGCGATATATACAGAAGACGCATACACTCCCAGTCCCAGATGCTTTTGTCTGCCTGGAAAGCAAACTACTGCATATTAAAAAAAAAAAAAAAATCAAAAACCATAAATGGAAGTAGAAAATCATCAATACAACAGGAGTTTTAAAGATGAGGGAAACAAGCTAAGGTAGGAGTGACTTCACGAAGAAAATAGGACTGAACTAAATTTTGAAAGGTGAGTAGAAGAAAGAACAGAAAGAGATTTTCCTTTCTCGAAAAGTCACATAAACAAAAGAAGTGAAATGAAAATCAGTGCAAAGTCTGGGGAGTATTAGAGCATGATGGGCCCTCAAAAATGTATATCAAAAAAATGAATGAAGTTAGGGGTATGTAGTTGGACCACAGCAAAAAGTAAGATTCATTTAGTAGTATGGGAAAGAGTAGGTGTCTTGAAAGCTAGGAAGAGCCATAGAGATATGGTATTACATATGCAAAAAATGCTAGAGATTCATCTAAAATACTTTCCTAGTTCCTTTTCTCTTTCCCAATTGAAAGACAAGCACTTTATAGTGACATAATTCTACCTGTAGAAGTTATACTCAAAACACAGAAGGTTTAATACAAACAGACAAATTGCACACAATAAATGAACTAGATAGTTTTGCATAATGACCACTTATACTTATCCCCTCTTTTTAAATTAAAAAGCACATAATAAATGAACTAGATAGTTTTGCATAATGACCATTCACTGTCTACTTATTCCCTCTTTTTAAATTAAAAAGCTTTTTCCACCTTTAAAATGTTCAGGGGGGAGAGGCCCATTTTTGTCATTTTCCCTCCCATTTTCTTTTCTCTTTGTTTTATATTTTTCCTTAATTTATCCATTCCAGGCATGGATAGTGCATATTATTTGCCAAATGCATGCTAAGAACTGAGCCCACCCTGAAAATAAGTAAGTCAACACCTGACACAATGCTCATCTGGCAGAGAACATAGACAGGGAGAGGCAAGTAAATAATACCAAGCAGCGAAACCACAGAAATGTGAAATGAAGGGACGACACATGGAGGTGGAGTGACAGGAGGGGAAAGGCACCTCTGCAGGGGCCCAGAAGGGGAGGGCAGCAAGGAACCAGCTGTGTGTGTGTGTATCTGTGTGTATGAGTTTGTGTGAAAGTCTGTACGTGAGTGTGCACAAGTGTGCGTGTGTGTGTGTGTGTGTGTGTGTGACCATGAATGCAAGCAGCGGTGCTGGCAGGGAGAGAAAAAGAGGAAGCTGGTGCTCCCGGGCACAAGGCGCAGGGCACAGGAAGGTGCTCATTGTCTGCAGACCCCAGATGGAGAACAGTTTGCCCGGGCTGTGTGGGGGTGGGAATGGGAGCGTGGGACTCAATGGGCCAGGCAGAGTACAGGAGGCACAGCTCATAAAGCACCCTGCAGGCTAAGTGGAGCTAGATTTTAGTCAAAGGGTAAATAGGATGAGGACAGATTTATGCTTTTAAAGAACACCCTGATCTCCAGGTGGAGATGAAGTGTGAAAGATGCAAACAAAGTATCAGCAGAACAAGTGGTCCCATCTCAGGGTGGGCAAAGGACTTGAAGAGAAACTT
>CAUYON010166552.1:0-14095 GCA_963573935.1 Arctocebus calabarensis
GAGTGAGGCTTCCACAAGCCAAGGAATGCCTGAGGCTAACATGAAAGAAAATGGGAGCAAAGAACTGGACAGATTCTCTGTCAGGGCCTCCAGAAGGAACCACCCCTGCTGATACCTTGACATGGGACAGGGTGGTTTCCCCTACAGTTCAGATCGTGTCCTCTGATATAGTTTCAGGTTTTTGAAACAACTACTGCCTATGAAGACTTTTTTAGTGCTCTGCTACATATTCTTTAAGGGTGTTCAGAACATGGTTCCTAATGAACACCAAGGGTTTGGCTATTGTTGCGAACACATTTCTGCTCTGTTGACTTCTTCCAAATTTGGCTGTCATAAAGCCTCTCATCTGCATCCTTATAGGTAGATCTGTGAAATTTAGTTTCCCCATTGTTTCCCATTCTCCATAAGAAAATGCAGCCTATATTTTCCCAAATCATGAGTGCATGGGCACCAGGAAATGATCAAGATCCCTTCGGAATGCCACATGAAATGTTCCCTGGAGTGAGGTGGAGCTATATGGTGGTGTAGAACCCTCAAAGGCTTGTCCCCTTGGAGGAATACCAAATTGAATAACTATCCATGCAAGAATGCACCTTCATATGGACCAAAAATCAGGTAAGCTGTCCCAGTACTTTTAACATTGTATCAGAGAAAGAGGCATTGACAGTGGTAGGAGAGACAGTTTTGAGTTGGTTTCACCACCCCTTCCCCATCCCCCATAGCACCTCAACAGACAGAATCTGTGTGCTTTGCAAGAGAGAGTGAAGTTTTTGTGGGACTTTGCATTGAAACCCAGTGTTGCCCTGTCACAGTGGAACACTACACAGGACAGAATTCTTCCAGTGTCCACAATGGAAGGGAAGCATTTAGACCATCCCCAGGCAGAGGAGAATGCTTTGCCCCAATGGCAGGAAACTGAATTCCTGCCAGCTCCACCACCTGCTGACTAAACTAGTCTGGGGCCTGGAATAAATGAAAGTCACTCAGGCCACAAGGACTGGTAACCTTTGGCAAGTTCTGAAGCTATGCTAAGCTAAGATTCAGTGCCCTTGTGATGCACATTGACCCAGTGGGACACCAGCTGTGGTGGCCAAGGGAGTGTTTGCATCACCTCCCCAACTCCAGGCAGTGTAGCTTGGAGAGAGATTCATTTCACTTGGGGAAAGAAAGGTTATAGAGGAATTTCTCTTGCAACTTGGGTACCACCTCAGCCACAATAAAGGACCAAGCAGATTCCTGAGGCCCCCTGATTCCAGGCCCTACCTCCTGGACAGTGTTTCTAGACCCACCTTAGGCCAGAAAATAACCTATCGCCCTGAAGGGAAGGAACTAGTCCTGATAGGTCATCACCTGCTGACTAAAGAGCCCTTGAGTCTTGAATAAACACCAGCAATAGCCAGGCAGTAGTTGCCACAAGCCCTAGGCTAGATCCAGTACTGTACTGGCTTCAGGTGTAACACAGCACACTGTCAGTTGGGGTCACCAAGGAAAGGATTCCATCACCCCTCCTGAGCTCCATGTAGCCCATCATGGAGAGTAAGACTTCTGCTTGGTGGAAAGTGAGGGAAGAGAGCAAGAGACTTTGCCTGGTAATACAGGGCATTCTCCCAGATTTTACCCCAGCCCACCAAGGCTCTAGGAATCTATAACACTTGCAGCATTACTGGGCTTGGGGTGCCTCCTAGTGCCAATATTGCTGCAGTGACTATGGGATTAGTTCACAACACTCAATTCCTTTTGAATACATGGAAAGCTTTCTCAAGAAGGATAGGTACGACAAGCCCACGTTACAAAGATTAGAAAAGATACCTAACTCATCAGAGCCTAGATTTTGATAAACATCCACAATCATCAAGAACACCAAGAAAAAAAGGACCTCACCAAACTAAATAAGGTACCAGTGATGGATATGTGTAAACTTTCAGACAAAGAAATCTAAGTAGCTATTTTGAGGAAGCTCAGTAAACTTCAAGGTATCACAAAGATGGAATTCAGAATCCAATCAGAGAAATTTAAGAGCATGAAATAATTTTAAACATCAAGCAGAGATTCTGAAGCTAAATTTTTAATTGACAAACTGAAAAATGTAGTAGTCTCTCAACAGCAGAATTGATCAAGTAGAAAAAAGAATTAGTGAACTTTTAAGACAAGTTATATGAAAATACAAAGGATAAAAAAGAAAAATTAAAAAATTAAGCACACCTACAATATCTAGAAAATATCCTCAAAAAGGAAAATGAGAGTTACTGGCCTTAAAGAGGAGACAGAAGAAGAAATCATGATATAATGTTTATTCAAAGAAATAATGCCAGAGAACTTCCCAGACCTAGAAAAAGACATCAATATTCAGGTACAAGAAGGTCATAGGACACCAAGAAGATTCAACCCAAATAAGACTAACTCAAGGCATTTAATAATTAAACTCTCAAAAGTCAATAATAAAAAAAGGATCCTAAAAATCAGCAAAACAAAAGAAACAAATAATATATGAAGGCGCTCCAATACATCTGGCAGGAACTTCTCAATGGAAACCTTACAAGCCAGGAGAGAGTAGCATGACATACTCAAAATGCTGATGGGAAAAAAAGAAACTTGCATTTTAAAATATTGTATCCAGCAAAAATATCCTTCAAACATGGAGGAGAAATAAGGACTTTCCTAGACAAGCAAAACCTGAGGAACTTTGTCAACACCAGATCTATTCTATAAGAAATGTTAAAGGAGTTCTTCAATCTAAAATAAAAGGACATTAATGAATAATAAGAACTCATCTGAAGCTATTAATGTAAAACTCACTGGTAATAGTAATAGTAAGTTTATATTAGTAATAGTTTACTATTACTAATAGTAATTTTCACAGACAAATACAGATACTCTAATGTAATTGGAGTGTGTAAAAATTGCATATCTTGAGTAGGAAGACTAAAATACAAACTTATTAAAAATAATAAATACAACAACTTCTTGAGTGATAAATAATATAAAAAGATATAAATAGAAACAACAAAAAGTTAAAAAAATGAGTTAAAGTATAGAGGTATTTTAGTTTTTTCTTTACTTCTTTGCTTAATTTTTGGTAATCAGAATTAAGTTGTCATCAGTTGAAAATAGTTGGTTATAAGATTTTTTTATAAGTTTCACAGTAACTTCCAATCAAAAACCTACAGCAGATACACAAAAAATAAAAATCAAAAAATTAGAACATGCTATCAGAGAAAATCACTTTTACACAAAGGAAGACAGGAAGAAAAGAAGAAAGATAAAGAGAACCACAAAACAACCAGAAAACAAATAACATAATGTCAAAAGTTAAGTTCTTACCTATAAATAACAACACTGAATGTAAATGGACTAAAGTCTCCATTCAAAAGACACAGAGTAGCTGAATGGATTAAAAATAAAACCCAAATATATGCTGCCTACAAGAAACTCACTTTACTTATAAAGACACACATCTATTGAAGTAAAGGGATGAATAAAGATATTTCATTTACATCCTTACCGAAATAGAGCAGGAGAAGCTATACTTACATCAGATAGAATAAATTTCAAGACAAAAACTATAAAAAAAGACAAAGTCATTATATAATAATGATGAAGGAGTCAATTAAGCAAGAAGATATAACAATTGGAAATATGTATTCACCCAACAATGGAGCACCAAGATTCATAAAAAAAAATATTAGAGTTAAAGAGAGATCCTAGCTGGAGGATGTCCACAGAACAGCTGGAGGCCTCCACACCTCACTTCAAGTACTGGACAGATCATCCAAACAGAAAAACGACAAGGAAACATGGAACTTAATCTTCATTATGGACCAAATGGACCTAATAAATATTTATAGAGCATTTAATCCAACAGCTACAAGATTACATAGTCTTCTCCTTAGTATATGGATCATTCTCCAGAATAGACCATATGTTATGCTTCAAAGCAAGTCTTCAAAATAAAAAAATGAAATCAGATCAAGTATTCTTTTCTTACTATAATGAAATATAACTAGAAATAAATAACAAGAGGAACTTTAGAAACTATGCAAACACATGGAAATTGATCAATAGGCTCCTGAATGGCAAGTAAGTCAGTAAGAGATTAAAAAGAATTTTTTTAATTTATTGAAACAAACAAAAATGGAAAAATGCCAAAACCTATTGAATATAGCCAAAGCAGTAATAAGAAGGAAATTTATAGCAGTAAATACCTATATCAAAAAAGTAGAAAAACTTCAAACAATGTACCTTAAATAACTAGAAAAGCAAGGACAACCCAAATTCAAAATTAGTAGTAGAAAAGAAATAATAAAGACCAGAGCAAAAGCAAATGAGATTGAAACAAAAATATATACAATATCAATGAAATGATAGTTAGTGTTTTGAAAAGACAAACTAAATGGACAAACTTTTAACCCAACTAAGAACAAAAGAGACAAATGCAGAACACAAATGTTTTCACACAGTAAATGAGAAAATCCCATGAATGTTATGTCGAATAGGTGGATGAAATTATCTTAGATTGTATATGAAGCCCGCACACTGTACTCCATGATTGAACTACTGTACACAGTTATGATTCAATAAAAAAAGAAACATTAAAAAAGAAAGATGAGAAAGGAGACATCACAACTGATACCACAGAAAATCAAAGGATCATTAGAGACTATTTTACAAAATATTTATAAAATATTCTCTTTGGGTTGACCACCTCTTTGTAAACTTTTACAATGAATATTTTGTAAATAAAGGTACATTGAGCTACATTTCCCTCATTTTCTCTATGTGTGATGACTTTAGGGGTGATTTTTTGATACCCTGTACAATGGGATATCATCTCACCCCAGTTAAAATGGCTTTCATTCAAAATACAAGCAATAACAAATGCTGGCGAGGATGTGGAGAAAGAGGTATCCTGGTACACCATTGGTGGGAATGTAAATTAGTACAGTGACTATGGAGAACAATAAGGAGCTTCCTCAAAAACCTAAAAATGGAACCACCGTATGATCCAGCAATGCCACGGGTATATTTCCAAAAGAAAAGAAATCACTGTATCAAAAAGATACCTGCATTCCCACGTTGATTTCTGCACTATTCACAATAGCATAGGTGTCCATTAACCTAGATGAGTGTATAAAGAAAATGTGCCACATATACACAATGGAATATTATTCATCCATAACAAAGAATGAAATCCTTCCATTTGCAACAACGAGGATGGAACCAGAGAACATTATGTTACGTGAAATAATCCAGGCACAGAAAGACAAATATTGCATGTGCTCACTCATATGTGGGAGCTAAAAGTTAAAACAGTTGAACTCATGGAGGCAGAGAATAGAATGGCAGTTACCAGAGGATGGAGGAAAAGGGGATAAAGTGGGATATAATTCATGTGTATGAAATTACAAGTTAGATAGAATGAATAAGATCTAGTATTTGGTAGCACAATAAGGTGACTATAGTTAACAATAATTAATTATATTCTTCAAAATAACTAAAAGAATGGAATCAGAATGTTCCTAATACAAAGAGATGATAAATGTTTCATGTGATGAATAACCCAATTACCCCAATTCAATCATTACACATTGTACACATCACATGTTGGCTGGGCACTGTGGCTCCTACCTATAATCCTAAAATGCTAGGTGCCTGAGGTGGGAGGATCCCTTGAGCTCAGAAGTTCAAGGCCAGCCTGAGCAAGAGTGAGACCCCATCTCTACTAATAACAGGGAGAAAAAATAGCTGTGCATTATGGTGAGTACCTGTAGTCCCAGATACTTGGAAGGCTGAGGCAGGAGGATCATTTGAGCCCAAGTGTTTGAGCTGTGAGCTAAGCTAACGCCATGGCACTCTAGCTTGGGCAACAGTGTGAGACTCTGTCTCAAAAAAAAAAAAGTGTACCCCATAAATATATATACTTAATATATACCCATAATGATTAGAAATTTAAAAAATTAAAAAGGGGCCCTGTATAGAAAGAGATTATGAGCATCCAGTGGGATACTTGTGATCAGCAGTGATAGCTGACAACAAGCCGGATGCCTGGTTGAAACATGAGGCCTGCATTGGGATGATCTGAGGGGCTAAAGTGGATGAACTAGGTCTGCTTGATAGTGTGGTCCTCACAACTCTGTGGTTAAAGCAAGCCTTTTTAGGGAGTCCTAAAAAGGAGAGAAGGCAGCCAGTGGCACATGACCCCCAGAGACGCCAGGCCTCCCCTCTGGTGGCATAGAGTGATTTTATGGCCTGTTAACTTTAAGAAGTGGGCAGAGATGAGTACTGTTAGCTGACAAGAGTTACCTCTAGAGACTTGTTGATGGCCAGGCAACACCATAGATTCCCAAGGAGAAGTTTGGCTCAGGTCTGCAAAGAGATCCTGTTCAACATAAATGTGCTTGCTTCCCAGCTCTGATGTCCCTCTAACTTCAGCACATGAAGGTACTCAGTGGCCCTGGCTTCACCCACCACCTAGACTTTTGTAGCCACCTTTGGTGTGCTGCAAGTACCCTCTCCAGGTTATCCCTAGAACAGCTTCCTCATTAATCTTTCTATTAATACTTCACAGACATAAGCAGGTCATTTCTCTCCTCCACCAAGCTCCAGTGTAGGGGTCCCTCCCTAAAGATCCAGGTGACTGCTGCACAACTAAGGCAGAAGTCCAAAGTCCTTAGCATAGGTACCACGGGCCCTTCATGGAACTATCTGAGCTCCCTATGAACCTGCTGTTTTCTCCTTGCCTTTCCACCCATCACCCTGGGACCCATCCATACTAACCTTGTCTCCAGTCCCCTAATATCTACTGACCATTCAACCCCATTCACTGCAGAGTGAGTTACCTGACTCTAGAGCTTGCCAGGACTCTGACTTTTGAGAGAAGGGAAACAAATGAGGCAGGGACAAATATCAGCCCAGAGTTTGGATGCACGTTCCAGTCTATGACAAAGTGAGGAGAGAATCCAAGTAGCACTGTGGAATTCTCACTGAATTGTAGTGTTGAGTGCTCTTGAGACATCTAGAATTTGCAGTCAGTGCAGTGGAGATAAAGGAATTAGGCATCCAAAGAGCTCCAGAGCATCTCACCGAGTTCCCACCAGGTTTGTGGCTGCATACTAAACCCTGAATGCTCAGATGGAAACAACCCAAGTGAAACACAGAACACCTTCTAAGGAGCTGTGAGAACTACCAGAGCTCACAGTGTTCACAGCTATTCAATTTCCTACCAGCCATAGTGGAAAGACCACACTGAAGTCACTGGACATTCAGTACAGAACCCAGAAAGGCCACACTTTAGGAAGAAGGGCCAGGTAGCCCTATGAGAGACCCACATTAACAAAGCTTAAAAACAAACCTCGAAAGGCTCACGATAATCTGTAACTAAACTTTCTGCTGGAACAAAACTCAACACAGAATTAATGGAAACAAGAACACCAATTCAATTAACAACTTAAAACAGTTAAAATATCCAGCCTCTATGCAAAAAATTCTAAATATGAGGAGAAACACCAGGACCTATACCAAGGAGCAAATGTTCCAATAGATCCAGAAATGGCAAGGACAATGGGATCAGCATATGAGGAATTAAAGACAGCTATAAGAAATAGGCTCAGTGCCTGGGGCACCAGCCACATACACTGGAACTGGTGGGTTCAAACCCAACCCAGGCCTGCCAAACAATGACAACTACAACCAAAAAAAAAAGATAGCTGAGCATTGTGGCAGGCACCTATAGTCCTAGCTATGTGGGAGGCTGAGGTAAGAGAATCGCTTAAGCCCAAGAGTTTCAGGTTGCTGTGATCTATGATGCCATGGCACTCTACCAACGGCAACATAGTAGACTCTGTCTAAAAACAAAAAAAAAAAAAGAAATGTGTTGCTCCATCATTGAAAGAGAAACATGAATACAACGAAGAAACAAATGAGAAAGAATGTCAACAGGAAAATGACTATGGGGAGTGCCTCAAAAATGTATACACATTTTAAGAAAGGAAAAAACTGTATTGAAATTATAATACTCAATATATACCAGTAACAAAAGATGAATACAAGTCACGTTGAGCACCTCTTGTAATTGCAGACATCAAATGTGACTTGAACGTTTCAAATGTTTCCTTTCTTAAAACGTGTATACATTTTGGGTGGCACCTGTGGCTCAAAGGAATAGGGTGCTGGCCCCATATACCAGAGGTGGCAGGTTCAAACCCAGCCCTGGCCAAAAAAACTGCAAAAAAAAAAAAAAAAGTGCATACATTTTTTGGCACCCTTTATATAATTAAGAACCAAATGGAAACTTTAGAACAGTGGTTCTCAACCTTCCTAATGCTGCAACCCTTTAATACAGTTCCTCATGACCACAGTTGGGGGATCACCACATGAGGAATTGTATTAAAGAGTTTGAGAACCATTGCTTTAGAACTTAAAAATACACAAAAGAAAATATGGAACCCTGTTGTAGACCCACAGGTACAAAGTCAGATACTTTTGACCAAACCCCAGATAAAATCAATGTCAAAAGGAAGTCTTTTAAAATGCACCTTGACCCACCCATCTTACCCATTCGAAAAACAAAAATTAATTTAGGTACATTCTAAGACCTAAATGTAAATGCTAAAACTATAGAGCTTCTAGAAGATAACAGAGGACAATGTATTTGCAAATGTAGGTGAGGCAAAGATATCTTAGGCTGAACCCAGAAAGTTGTCATTATAGAAAAAAAGACAAATGATGCAATGGATTTGATCATAATTTAACCCATTTGCCTGTGAACAGACAGAATTAAGAATATGCATAGTCAAGATGCAACTGGCAGAAAATATTCCTAACATTTAATATCTGACAAAGGACTTGTGTGCTTGGAGTATTTTAATAATTTTCACAATTCAGTAATTAAAAAAGAAAAAACAGGCAAAACCTGGGAAAGACACATGAACAGGTACTTCCTAAAGAAGACAGAGCAATAGCTAATAAGCATGCAAAAAACATGCTCAATAGTATTAGTCATCACAGAAATTCAAATTAATGCCATAAGGAGACCAACAGAATGACTAAAAGTTCAATGTTGGCAATGCAAGATGTTTTTGGAGGACCCTAAGAAACAGACGCTGCTGATAGGAGTAAAATTGTCACAATAGCTTTGCCAATCTGTATGAAGTTTTTTATAAAGTTAAATATAACACTACCCTGTGACCTAACAATTCCAATCCTAAGGTATTACCCAGGAGAAAGGAAAACAAATGTCACAATGCATGAATATAGGGCACACTTTCTGGGTGAAGGAAACAACTGTAACTTGGACTTTACCTTACAAATGCAAACAATATAACCTAATCATGTATACCTCCTCACATTAATGTGAAAAATTTTTAAATGTCCACAAGGAGGCTCATACAAGGATGTTAATACCAGCATTAATCACACAATGACATCAGTAACACATGATGCTAGGAACCTTGAAAATGGGCAGGTGCTAGAAATGGATGTGAGAAATGGATGACGAGCTAGTAGGCCCATTTATTGGGCTCATCAACAAGGGCCAACAAAAATCACTGCTGTTTTGTGCAAAAGCAACTTGTGCCCCACTCTGCCCTCTTCTCAATGTTTGTTTTATCCCTTAAAAAATTAAAAAAATCTACCAGTCATCCAACACAAACACTCACACATAGTCACACACCATCTGACATTCTCTCATGCACAGTTACACACATCTACTCATACATTCATCAATTGTATGCACTCACACACACTCCCAAATTCATAGACATTACCATGCTCACATTCAAAACCAAACACATTCACTAACATACATATTCATATACCATCTTGCACATTCAAACCTTCACTGACATATACACACTTACACAAACTGGATGCCCTCACTCCAACAGTCCCACAAGAGATCCTGAGGCCCTGGTCCTACCTTCTTTCCCTTGCTCTCCCCTTGATGAGTCACCTATTTATCATTAGAAGCTCCCTGAAGGCTCTGGGACACAAACAGCCACAGCTCAACCGCAACCTGGCGCCACCCAGCCTCCACAGTTGGGTTCTTTTACCTGGGTCCATAAACCCACAATCCTGATTCCTGACCAGCACTTGCAGTTAGGACACTGCATGGAATCACACAGAACCCAATCCCACTTCCCCCGTGTGAAGTATGACAAAACCATTGTTGTCTCCTTGCCCTCAACTCCATCTTATCCCAGTAGACTTTTCCTTCCATAGCCCACAACAGAGTCAAGACTCAGCTGGAATATTTAATGCAATTTATTGAAGAGAAACATTTAGCACAACCACTGTAAAGACGGGAACAGCAACACACACAGTAACTGCTAACCGTCACTAGAGGCCACGGGTCCCAGGTCCCACGATCTGCCCCTTGCCAGGATGCTAGACTCTGGCAATGGCCACTCACTTCAAGGAAGCCTCTCAGGGCCCACCCACTGAGGCATGGCCCTGCCCCATGGCCCACACTGGACAGTCACAGACACCAGAAATAACAGCAGGACACACCCCACCAAATCAAGTAAACTTAGTCATAAGGGACAACAGGGGAGAGACATCAAAGCACAGTCCTCAGGGAGCCTTTCAAAGCCCCCATACTGGGCCAGCTCCTCTCACCAAGGTGTGTGGGTGCACGTCCCTGCCACTCTCCTCATCTGTCCTTCCTGCTGTCTCCTGGGACTGGGCTCAGGGTCTCCAGGGAGGAGCTGCTTGGGTAAGAACACACATCTGTGCAAGGACGGGCAAGCAGTCAGCCTATATCTACACCAAGAAAGCAGAGGCTGAGCTCACAACACAGGACGGCAGCAAGCAAAGCCTAGGCTGGCACTGAAGTTCACAGAATATGCCCCGGGCCCAGAGGTGGCTGGCCCAGCAGACAGGCCCCCGGGGCTGTAACACACACAGTGGCTTTGCATAAATTCGTTGGCTAGTGGCTAGGAAAGCAGGGCACATGTGCTGAACACCTGGGTCACTATGGGGCCTACACAGATGAGGGGGGCTTCCCAGAACAGGGCACAGCCTGCCCTGGGAATGGTGATTTTGGGGGGGGGGCGTCTTGGGAGGCCCAGGCAGCCAGCACCTTTGAGTTGGCCTCTCCCAAAGGCCTCCCGGTCCACCTTGGGTGGCAGATGCTTTCACCCAGGCCATGGCTGGCCACTCAGAGGTGCTTCCAGGTTGGCTGCCCAAGTTGATAGGGTTTGGGGCTGGCCTTGACATTGGCAGCTGCTGAGTTGTGATGGCCATGCCAGCCCCAGGTTCTCTGTTGTCTCCTTGCTCCAGGCCTCTGCATAAACACAAGCTGAAAAAAACACCCCCAAGCCTTCCCTCATCCTCCCCCTCCTGTTACTCCTCCTCTTCCTCCTATTACCTTTTTCATCAGTAAAATAGAGAATTTTCCCTCCTGTTACTTCTTCCTCTTGCTACTCCTCCTATTACTCCTCTTCCTCCTGTTTTGGAACAAAGGCTTCCCTGCACACCCACTGTGGTCTCTGCCAGGGCTCCTGCCAGTGGTCTTCTCCATAGTCTGCCCAGCCCTGGCAGGACACGGGGTACAGCAACCTCCCCTAGGCTGGTGCTGGGCTCCTAGGGCTTTGGGGTCCCCTGCCTTCACTTGTGCAGGAGCTCCAGGGTGGTGCCTTCCTGGGGCTCCCGGAGCATAGTGTAGATCATCCTGATGACTGGCTGCAGCCTGCAGCCTCCCCTGAAGGGCTTTGGCACTCTGCCTCGCAGCTCTTCCTCACAGGCCCTGACTCCTGGCAGGGGTGGTCCCAGGGCAGACTCCTCCAGATCCTGCAATGCTTGGGGGCTGGTGAGCCTCCTTAGCTCACAGCCCACAGGATGGATGTTTAGAAGTGACCAGATGGCTGGGCTGTCACCCAGGCCTACATCCCCAGCCACATCTTCTTCAGCCCATGCTCTTTGGGGGTTCCCATCCCAGGTCCAGGCACCCCAGGTGCTAGGTGTGGCAGCTCTCCAAATGCAGTTCCTGTACCTCCTCCAGGCCCTGAGCCCGGCCCTCACTGAGTCACATGTGGTTTGGTCTTGGTTGGAGTCCCCTCCAGCTGCAGGTCGGTGAGGGGGTTCAGCCTGGGCCTGGCTGCCCTGCCCCTGTGCAGTTGGCATGGGCCGCCCCTTCCCTGCCTTCCAATATTTCTTTTGTCTCCTTGGCCTGTGGTAGAAAGTGTTACGCTGGCCTGAGCCTACTTGGCCTTGGACTTGGGATGGCTCTTGTCCCAAGCCCATTTCCCGTTTCCCGATTCACTTGCAGTCTGTCTCTTCTGCTTTACCAAGGGCTGGTTGGAGGGGTTGAAACACTCTACCCTGATATGGCCATCTTCCCCACAGCCATAGCAGAATGTGTGGCGTTTCCGTTTTCTTGAGCCTCGAGAGCCAGCCCTGGGCACACCCCCTCTTCGGTGTTGGCCTCTGCCCCTCCGGCGCCGGGCACCCTGGGAAAGTTTTGCCTCGAAACTGTTGCTCAAGGCAGGGACAGACAGTGCCCCAACTGCACTGACTCCTGATGGCCTTGGGCCTACTTCCAGCCCTTCCAACCTTGCCCTATCTGGACCTAAAGTGGCCTCCCACTCCTCCTCCTCACGCAGGAGCTTCACCAGTGCCAGAAAACCAGGAGGCTTTCTTCGTTGTTTCATCAGCTTAAGCTTGTCTCGGAGTTTGTCAGGGAGAGTGGCCCCACTCAAGACCTGTTTCAGACGAGTCTGATTCACATTCCTTCGTGACACTGCATTTTTTTCTACAGCTTTTTGGAGCAGGGGTTCTAAGCGTATCACAAAACTAGAGACTTTCTCTCCAGCCTCCTGATAGGCTTTACAGAACTTCACCTGGGCTATCTTACGACTCTCCACAGGTCCAAACACCTGCTGCAGGGCCACCAAGCACTCCTCCACAGTGATGGCAGCATTGCCAGCCCGGAGCCCGCTGATCACCTGCAGAGCAGGACCCCTCAGGCACTCCATCAGGCGCCGTCGCTTTTCCCCCTCAGGCACCTGCCACATCTGTAACATGTCAGTGGTGTGCTCAAGCCAGGCATCAAAGGCCAGCGCCCCCGGGATGGATATGGTGTTCCCAGAAAACACTCTTAGTTCTCGGTACAACATTTGTTCTAGCAGAGGCTGCACTGCTGCCCCCAGGGTCTGGGCCCAGGTCCATAAATCTGGTGATATAGTCACTCTCGGAGCCAAGAAGTTTGTGTCTGACTGGAGAACTCTGTTCATGTCGGACACAGACCGCCTCTCCTCCTCTAAGAAGCGGTTCAGTCTACTGAGAAATTCGCCATCTGAGTTAAGGGGTTTTACAATCACTTCCCAGGGCCCCCCCTTTCCTGGTATTTCCCTGGGGACCAAAGAATAGTCGATATCTTGTGCAAGTTCCAGCAGAAATGCTTGGGCGTTCTCCTCCCTCCTGAACATCCTGCCAATTACCCTATATCTGCCCAGGGCCCTGAAAGACTCCTGGAAAGTCTCCTCAAACTCATCCTCGCTGCAGTCCTCAGGAATCCCCAGGATGAGCATGCACCTCTGGGTGTCCAGATGTTCCCCCCTACACCAATCCTGCAACAGGGTCAACGGCATTTCCCCAAATCTCTGCGAGTTTGAATTTAAGGGGGAGTGATCAGGGAACACAAATCGGGGCCACCTCCAGATCGGGTGCAGAAGGCCCAGGTCTCCACAGCCTGTGAATGTGAACGGGGCAAGAGCGAGATTAATGTCTACCCCCATGCCCACCCCACCCCCACCATGGCCGCCTTGCACCCTCGCACTGACCCCTCGGCCCAGCCCCGCCAAGCTTCCGCCAGTCCCCGCGGGTCACAGTCCCTTTCCCGCACCGCCCCATCGCCCCCCACCCGCCACCCCACGGGCTGCCGCAGTCCTGCCCTGGCGCACCGAGGGTGGCGGAGCCTCCCGGGGCCCAGCGCCCCCTCCCTGGGGCTGGTACCTCCTCCCGGGCGGGGGTCCTTCCCGGTCCAGGTCGCAGCGACAGGGGCTCGGGGCGGCGCGGAGCTGCGACGGGGTCGGCGGCCCTGAGCCCCGCTCTCCCTCGCTTGCTCTGCCGCTCCCTCTCGCTCTCCCCGCGCCGCACGTGG
>CAUYON010166554.1:0-18123 GCA_963573935.1 Arctocebus calabarensis
TATAGTGATCAAGGAAATGCCATGAAGGATATCTGTAACAGTATGATCAAAATATTTCTGAATGTATATGAATCGTGCCCTGTGATTGCACCAATGTACATAATTATGATTCAATAAAATTATTAAAAAAAAAAAAAGTTAAACATACACTTATGGGGCGGCGCCTGTGGCTCATCGAGTAGGGCGCCGGCCCCACATTCTGAAGGTGGCGGGTTCAAACCCGTCCTCAACCAAACTGCAAAACAGAAAAATAGCCGGGCGTTGTGGCGGGCGCCTGTAGTCCCAGCTACTCGGGAGGCTGAGGCAAGAGAATCGCCTAAGTCTAGGAGTTGGAGGTTCCTGTGAGCTGTGTGATGCCTCGGCACTCTACCAAGGGCGATAAAGTGAGACTCTGTAAAAAAAACAAAAAATACACTTACGTATGAATTAGCAGCTCCACTCCCAGGTATTTGCTTTAAGACAAATTAAAACATATGTGCACTGAAAGACTTTTATACAAATGTTCTGTTATTTCTAACAGCTAAAAATGAGACAGTATAAATGACCATCAAATAGAGTGGAAGAAACAGGACGCGGTATATCATACCCATATAATTCAATGCTATTCAGCAATAAGGGACAAACTTCTGACACATGCCACACACAACCTGGGTGAATCTGGGCGACATTGTGCTACGTGAGAGACAGCAGGCAAAACTCTGTACGTTTCACAGTTCCATGTATATGAAGTTTCTAGCAAAGGGAAAAATAGACAAAAAGCAGATCGTAGTTGCCTTTGGGTAGGGATGGGCAGGTGGAATTGACTGCAGAGAGCACAGGGGAACGTTTTGGGATGATAGAGGTGTTCAACTAAAACTTGGCCTGAGGATGGCTTGGTTCTTTGAATTATTTTGTAATGAACTGTAACGTAACTTAGTATGTAAAACGACAGCCGGGGTGTAGAGACTTTGTGATAAACAGCTGAGTCTCAGCCAATCACTGCTGATCAGAAGGAGGTCAAATAAGGTGAATGCCCAGCGGTTACCACTTGAGCTGTTTCTGGACCTCCCTTTTTTTTCTGTCCTGAGAGGCTGCCTGCCTCAAGCGGAGCTCTCAGAACCTTTGCTCTGAGGGCTGCTGGATTCTGGAATTGGCCTTTGCTCAGTTAAACTCATTTTAAGTTTTTTTTTTTTTTCTTCTAAAACTGGATTGTGCTGCTGGTTGCAACCGAGGTATACATTTTTTACAGTCCACTTAAAATGGGTGAATTTAGGCAAATTGCAGTTTATAAACCCCTTTACCATTTGCTATTTCCATTCATCTAATTCTAAGACATAACGTGTTTTCCAGAAGAGGAAACTGGGGCGAGTGTTGGTCATTGACTTACGGTTACAGCCGTAACTGGCAGGCCCAGTGACACATTCCTGGGTTATGACCATCGCATCCTGTCTGCTGAAAAGGATACAGTTCATGTCTGTAAACTATACCGCAACAGAAAACCTCATGGCATGTTGTAGAGAACATACTATGAACGTCTTTTATGTCAGGTACTATACTTGCTCATTTGTAAAAATTTATACCAGTGTATTTTAGGTGTACAGAGCAGGAGGGACGAGACCACCGTGTGTCCCACTTAGCTTCAGTGACCTCCCCTTGCAGCTCCGTTCCTCCCCCCTCAGTGACTTTGAGGAGCATCCCAGTCATCATATTGGAGTTTTCCCTGTAAATAGTTTCAGGTATTTGTATTTGTATTTTTTATTTCAGATTAATACGAGGGTACAAACAATCAGGTTACAGTGTTGGCATCTATGTCCCTGTCGAGGTCGTGCCCGTCAGGTGGGAGCACTCCTGTCTCCTCCCCCTCCCCCCACCTGAGTTAAATTGAGCTTTTCTCTCCCGTGGGGGGAATTCAGTGTCTGTCTGTGTGTGGCTTCCTGTTGGAGGGCTTTCCCCACGGCGCTGCGGCAGGCCGGTGGAGCCGTCTTGTGCCTTCTCCGGAGTGGCCCCTCTTCAGTTGAGCCCCAACTCTGTGTTGTGTGAGATATGGTGCAGCAGAGCTTTTTATTTTGGGCCAGGGCTGGGTTTGAACCTGCCTCTGGCATCTGGGGCTGGCGACCTACCCCTTTGAGCCACAGGCGCCGCCCTCAGCAGAGCTTTTTTCTTCCCCCCCTTAAAATAAATGCCTTAAAACAGTTCTCTTAAGAAAAAAAGATTCAGCAGAATTCGCAGCAGACGTAGGCGGTAGGTAGTTCTGACTGTCCACCTAAGCCCAGAATGAAATAACTCAACTGTGTCTGTTGTTCCTCGGAAACCGGGAGACGGTGCCGGCTTTCATGCCTGGCCGTCCCCACAACCCCACATTTGTGATTAGTTAAAGCATCTTAGGAGTGAAGCTGTAAGTTTCATGGGTGAAGTCTTTAAAAAAGAAATAACTACTGGCCCTCCAGACAATCTTTTAAAGTTGTCGGAAGATCTAATTAAGCTCAGATCTTAAAGTGAGAGAAATTGGGAGGGATTCTGCATGGAGGGAGAGGAAGGGGCAAAACCTTGCAGCACCCCCAGAGCGGGATCCCAAGGGTGCTGGTGAGAGATTCGGCTCCCTGGGGGTCTGTAGGGACGCGGTACTCTGGGCACAACACTGGCTTCTGCCGTCCCCCTGTGCGGACCCAGCGCCGGGCCTGCGGAGTGAGCTGCCCCAGGTTGGCAGCAGAGCAGAGGGCGGCAGCCAGGACAGGTGCACTCCAGGTGTGGGCCCAGAGAAGGGGCAGGTCAGACTGTGGGAGCGGGCTGACCCTTCAGTTGGGTTTTGAAGGAAGATTAGAAGCTAGGCGTGGGTAGAATGTCTGAAGCATGAGACAGCTGATATAAAGAACCCACTGATTGCCTGTAAGGGCACTGTTTGTCAAACTTCCTTGTTGGAAGGTGGAGAAACTGAGTCTGGGGAAGCTGTGATTTGCCTGAGGCCACAGAGATCAAAACTGTGGAGTGAACCCAGCTGGGAATCAGGAGCTGCTCCCTTCCCCAGGCGACCCGCCTCCTACTGTGAGCTCCTGGGTGCCGGTTTGCGGCCTGGGGTTTGGTGGCCTCTGTTCAGCCCCTGACCCTGCTGTTCAGTGTCCTATAACTTCTGGGGGCATTTATCAGAGTCCAGCCCGGTGTCTCACTTTTCCGGATCTGTGGGGACTATGGAGAGGAGGGTATTTTGCAGTTTTTGTTTCTTCTAACCCTCTTTTTAGGCTCCCTTTTCAACAGTGTTTTCTTGTTTTATGATTTTGGGGTGGTAAAATCATGAAAGAAAAATAGTCAAGTTTTTATTTCAGTGTGAATCATAGATATCACCTTTACTTTTCATCAGGTTGTTATAGTAGTGTGTTTTTTAAGTTTCAACTTAACTGTTCAGCTTTATTTCTTGTCCAGTAATTCTAAATTCAATTAAAATTTTGGGTTCAGCCATAGTGAGATGAATAGTGAATAATTTAGATGTATGTACAGACATACTTGGTATCAAGCCTGTATTCTGAGGTGGTTTATTGTTATCAGCTTTAAATGTATTAACATAAACAGGCATTATTATAAACTTGTCCTTGCTGTGAACATTCTTATGTAATGATTTAAAATGTGAAAACATGAAATATTTTGTTATATATGCCTGAAAATATAAAATAGTAGATAAATATAATAATGTAAAATAATATATTATCAGCTGAAGTAATGTATAGAACTTTCCTGTGAAAACTTGGCTTATGTTGCTTCTCCTTTGTAAATTTGAGATCTGTTCTTTAGAAATTAATGTGAATAATCTTACGTATGTCCTCTTTTGACTAGATCTGCATGCAGTTATCAGCAGTTCATTCTTAAGAAACAGAATATGGAAATTCTTACAGTGTTCCGATCAGACATTACTATGAAAGAAAAAAGTTCTCAAGGAATAAAAAGAAGAAAGTGAAAAGTGATAGATAACACAGTCATGGAAATGTATTATTTATGCTTATGGAGAGTACTCAGAAAGGATGGAATTGTAACAGGTGGTGTAAACCAGCTTCCATTCCTTCAAGGACCAACAGGCCGGTTTCTGAGGCCCAGAAAGATTCCAGCTCACTCAGGTGTGTTGATAAGCACACGGTGCCCTGCTGCCACCCCAGGTGTCAGGGAAGGTCCTGACTTGACGCCTCCATTTGAAGAGGGCTGGAGTTGCCTTTTTCATTAAAAGGCTACCAGTTACTGAATTGCTGTGTTTGTTGCCAGTTAGGGTGTGTGTGTGTGTCTGTGGAGGTGGGAGAGGATGTGGCAAGAGGGCTAGTTGTGACTCTTGGAAATAAAACAGAATTGTCATGACATACCCTAAGATGCTGTTTTCTATACTGCCCAATAGATCCTTAACAATGTAGTATTGTTTCTGTAAGAAGCGGCTTGATGCTGATATTACCAGTGTCCTTAATTACCTTCTTAATCCATGATCAGGGAGAAGAGGAACCCCCTTCAATCGGATGTGACCTTTATTCCTTCAGACGTATTTTCTCTCTGACATAATTCAATATTTGAATGGGGAATGCATAGAAACCAGTTACTTGTAGTAGAGCAGTGGTTCTCAAGCTGTGGGTCTTGACCCCTTTGGGGTTGAACAACCGTTTCACAAGGTTGCCTAAGACCATCCTGCATATCAGATATTTACATTACGATTCTTAACAGTAGCAAAATTACATTTATGAAGTAGCAACAAAAATAATTTTATGGTTGGGGTCACCACAGCATGAGGAACTGTATTAAAGGGTCACGGAATTAGGAGGGTTGAGAACCACTGTATTAGAGGAACAAGCTGATTTTTCTGGATAAAGTAGTGATATTAAAATAGAATATTAAAATTTTAAATACTTGAAAAAACATAAGCAGTTTTGAATTGCTTGCTTTAAATGGTATTTTGCTTGTTACAGTATTCTCTTATTTTAATGGGCCTGTGAGTGATGTTATTATAAATGTAAAGGGAAATCCCTTCTTAAAATTATTTTAAAAAACGTGTTAATCTTGTCTCTTGGTTTGGTCTCCCCGTACCGTCACCTTGAAAGGAATGCCTGTGTGCACAGTTCTGAGTCCTGAGGCAAGCCTTTCATTTCATTGGACTCAGACAAGGTCCTGGCCAGCCTGGGACCAGGACCCGTCCCCACTCCTACACGTGCTCAGACGTATGCAGACGCTGCTTTCATGGAACCTCAGATGCCTCAGGCATGCGGGTGTTTGATAAAATCCGCCAGGACAAATAGCAGGAGTGCACGAGGAAGGGCTGGCCTGGGTGGGTGGTTGGCATTGTGAAGGAGAGAGCTGGGTTTCCCCCAAGGACTGGGAGAACAAGCAGATGGCCCTCTCCTGACCAGGACAGCTCGTCTGCTGGTTATAACCAGGACGATGGGCTTTGGCAACTCAGTGCTTAGTGTTTAAATTCACATATTATGTTTGAATTTGGTTTGGGTTAGCTTTTGAGAAAGTGATTCTCATGACTTCCATTTGAACAGTACTCTCTCTCTAGTTCAGTGGTTCTCAACCTTCCTAATGCTGTGGCCCTTTAATATAGTTCCTGTGGGACCACTGCCCTAGTTTGTTAACTCTCTGGCAATCAGAAGACTGTATCGGGCAAGCCATATTTTCTCCATGTTTACATGGAGACAACAGTATGCAATGAGTTGGGACTTGTGGCCTCATCTCATGACTTCTGATTTTTTGTTTCTGACTTGAGAAAAGTTTGATTGCTGTGCAACACTGACAGTGTATCTTAGGGGAATTCAGAGCAAATGCACATCCTTCTGGGGGTGTGTGTATGTATTTACATAAACCCTTACAAATACTGATACGGATGGGAAACGAGTTTGTTTTGTATTTACAGGGCAGAAGGATTTCTTTGATGGAATAAAGAGAAAGGAAAATACCATTTTTCCTCCTTCTTCCCTTTTCTTGTTCTTCCTCTCTTCTCCTCTCTTTCACAAAAATAGACATTAACCTGCTAATTAACTCTAGTACAGTGGACAACCTTCCTAATGCTGGGCAACCTTCCTAATGCTGGGCCCTTTAATACAGTTCCTGTAGGTCACTGCTGCTCCAGTAGCGAGCAGAGGCAAGCAGGTTGGTTGGACACTAAAAGGTTGGTTGGACACTAGGCTGGAACACAAGGTAGCTGTGTTTGTTTCCAAACCCATTTAAGCCAGGGGTCCTATCACTGTCAACTGACTTTTACTATGTGATTTAAATATCATCTGAGCAGTCTTGAGATATGTGTTGGAAAGGAAGTATTTCTATAAAAACTAAATGAAATGATTTGGGATGACTTGATAAAGGCAGCATATTTAAAATAAGCTGCCCAATTAAGCATGGGAGAGTAGGAAAGAGTCAGGAAAATTGTGTGAACTTGTGTAAGCATTCTGCCCTCAGGCTTCTTCTGGAGTGTGTCTGTGTTGTAACTGCACCTCAATGAGGACAAATAGCAGAACCGCACAGGAGGGCTCATGCTGGGAAGAGGGCGAGGAAAGAGCTCTCCCGCCCAGGGGTTCGTGATTCAAGACAAGAGACCCAGGTCAGAAGACGGACAGTGTGGGACCCAGCCTTGTGCTGGCTGAGCAGAAGGAGAGAAGAAAATATTATTTAATGTGCATCTTTCTAATGACTCTCGGCTTGTAACTGACTTAGTTAAAAATTACCTGACCAAACCAGCAGGGATCTCTTGAGAAAGAGGGCACCGGTCAGTTAGGCAAGCCCAGGTGGGGCTGTCACTGCTTGGATTTTAACCATCAGTGTGCACCTACCCTGAACTGGTCGGGTTTCTATTCTTTAAATTACACACTGGTTTAGAAACCAAGAGAAGAACAGGGCACAGCCGTCCATCTCCAAGGCTAAAAAACGACTTCTTGGTGTTAGCTGTCCTCTGCCCCCATACAGACCAGTAGGAAGTGGCATTCCTGATCGTAGACAGATACCTTCAGGCCGTGAGGGTGTGTGTGTGTGCTGTTGATCACCAGGGAGGGCTCCTGGAGAACACTGTGTTTCACAGGCGGGGAAACTGAGGCTGTGTGTCCACGCCTCCCACAAGTCTGGCCAGGCTAACAAACACAGACACTACTGTGGACAGCTCAGGGGGTGTTTCCTTACCTCTTGTTTTCAAAAAGGACACAGAGTAAACTTGGTTTGGAAATAAAGGTTAGTCTGTCCAACACAGCTGTTTACAAAGGTTAGGAAAAAACAACAATTATTTAAAATTTGTATCTACCATAGCACAGCAGAATGTTTGGAATTCACTACACTCCCTGTCTCCTGTAGTGAATTTGTTATTAGTTACACACGCTATAGCAGAGTGGATGAAAACCTATTATGATACAAACCAGAAATCAATTCCCTTGTCACTTTAATTCACCTAATTGTTTTTTAATGGATGAATTGAACTGTTGTATTTCAATTTGATGATACACTGGCCCATTGATTTGTCTGTGATATCAGTCAATGTACGTGTGGAGACCAGGGTATGTTGTATTTATTTATGACCAAGGTGAAGGAAATACCTTAGGTAATGACACACCTCTTAAATCATTATTTGAACTCACACATTGATTTCAAATCAGCAGTTATGATGTTTTTTTCTTTTACAGTTTAAAACAATTGATGTGTTAAACATATGCCTTTAAAAACTTGGAGGAAGAAAGTAAAATGATGAGAAATTTATTTTGGGTGAAAATTAATCTTTTTAATATTTGGTTCTTACTATAAGTAGTTTTAAAAAGGAAACTAAAGTGCTCAGTTTAATGAAAAGAATGGAGGAATGAGTTTAGATAAAATAGCCTTTATTTTTCACACTTTTATATTGAAAAAGATGATGTGGAGTTTGCCTTGGTGGCTTTTAGTTTTGGGATCTTACCACTTCCTCATAACTTTTAGGTTAAAAAAAAAACAACTATAACAAATCTAACTGGAAAGTGTGTGTCTTTTTTATGTGATGCTAATAAGAGAGTGCTGAATTGTAGCATTTGTTTCTACTACACTCCCTGTCTCCTGTAGTGAATTTGTTATTAGTTACACACGCTATTTGTTATTTGTGAGTACACACTGTTAATGCTTATCGGGGTATAATGACAAGTCGTGATTGTGATCTGGAAACATATCACACTTTATTATGATTTTTATATTATACTAATGAATATGCTAGTGAGAAGCACTTGATTGTTTTCTTTATTTAGACCTGGGTTCTTTATATGTAACTTTGAGAACAGTATTCAACTTGTGTGAACTTTGGTTTTTCATTCATGAAATGACTTTGTACTAAATGACATCTGAAGTCTCTTTTGCTCCAAGATTCAGTACTCTGTGAAGCATGGGGTCTTAACTTGCAAAAGCAAATCTTTATTTGCAAATTCTCCAGTGGCATGGGTTCTATGGCTCCAAAGTGTGTAGGAATTGAGAAACCAAATAACCTTCTAAATAGATAACCGTGTTTCAAAAATAGAAGCAAATTTTGAAACTTGATCATTGACTTATACTGATTTGATTGTTTTTTAACTTAATGATTAAGAACTCGTGTTCTGGAGTCAGGTGTGAGTTCTGTTCCCTCTTGAATCTTAGGCATGTTACTTACCTTGTCTGTGCTTTAGTTTTCTCATCTTTAATTTAGGATTAATGGTATTTACTTTTGAATGTTATCATGAGCTTTCTGTGAAATGATCACACGAAGCTTGGCACATAGCAAGAGCTTAACAAAGGTTGGCTCTTCCAATTGTGACTAGGACTTTTTCCATGGTTGTAGCAAGGCTAGTAAACATCTTCTTTTCCTACAACCTGGATTGACTCGGGCCTTGTGCCACTAGAGTTTCATTTATCCAGAGCTGGCTGTAGAATTCACTCTTACCCAGTCATCGTTGTTAGTTTTGCCCGCTCTTTTTATATATATATATATATATATGCTTATTTGAAAAAAAGAAGCGGTATTTTAAGTAACAGGTGATTTTTTAATCTTCCGTTTTGTAGTTATTTCACCTCTGGCTTGTTGATGCTGCCATTGATACCCACTATACACAGAGAACCGAGTAGGCCTTGGAGTCCTGATTATTTCTTAGACCAAGTTGCTGGTGAATATTCTCATATTACCAACATCGAGGTGCTTTCCTTCATTGCATTTTGTAAACATGTGTAAGAGATTTGCGTCTTACCTTTTGGTTTTTACAGACCCTGTGTATCATATCATTGCCTATATAATTCCATTTGGCATGGGCCACAGCGTGAGTAGCATTATAAAGGCATGTTTATCTTTTGAAATGATTTGGTGATTCGGGGGAAACTATCTTGAGGGTCCTGAGCTTGATCAGTACATTTTTCCTCTTACGACTGACCTGTTTTCTTGCTTAGTCAAATCCTTACAGTGACGTCATATGGTAGGTTGCGGCCGTCTGGCTAGCGTAGGAATACAGCAGTTTGGCCCAGAGCCAGCCTCCTAAGGGCTCTGCCGCCTCCCGCAGCGCTGTGGACAGGGTGGGAGGTGTGCAGAGCAGCCTCAGTGTGGGCAGAGAGTGGTGTTGTTGCCCGCCGGCTGCCCAGCGGCATGGATACATACATACCGTCTCTGCCAATGCGTCCTTTTCAGTGTCTTTCACACTCTGCAGTTTCTCCCCTTTTTGAGTTAAGCGTGTCTGTTTCTAAGGGTACCTAGAGCCAGGGATTTAAAAAACCGAACTCAAAGGCATCCTGAGAGCCACAGGGCAATAGGTGCTCTTTATACCCAGGTTCTGTGTCCACTGCCTGAGGCCTCCTAACTCTGTCCCACCAGGCAGGTGCCAGGAGAGCGCAAAGAAGGGAGGCCCACGTCTGCGTCTACAGCCCCTTTCTGGGCACCTTCCTTACCTCCCTCACGACACTTGTCTTGAGGGGAAGTTATTCCATTTAAAGCTTTTCTTCTGTGCCTCCTGCCCTCCCCTTCACCCACGTGCAAAGAAGGTTAGGAATTAGGATTCCAGTAGTTTCTCTAACCTGCCAACCGCAAATGCAGTTTGCTCTGTCACAGAAACACTGAGTTATTAAAATTAGATTTCTGAATTACAAGAAAATTATCTTTTCTCAACGATGACAAGGGCACACTTAGCTAAATTAATGAAAAAATGGTAAGGTGAACCCTGAGCAGCCATGCACATGTGGCTACCGTTCCACACGCAGGCTGCTCTGCATGCCCCACGGGTGCCCCCCTTCATTGCAGGTCCCCTGCGTGCGGTTGCCATGGTAGTGGTGGGGCCACCGGAGCAGGCTCCCAGTGGGACTCGTGCTATCGGAGGAGGTTATAGGAAGATGTCTTTGTCTTTTATTTCGTATTGCTAATGCTAATGATGTTAAACAGTCTGAGGATTGAGAAAATATTAAAAGAATAACATACAGTGTGGAAATCAAGTGTTTAAAAATATTATATAACTTTTGGGAAGAAGACTCTGCTTTTCCTACTAAAGAAATAAGTTTTTATTTAGCTGAGTTTGTGAGTAGATGGGGGAGAGTCTCACTTATCTTCTCAAAACAGGTTGGTTTTAAGATAAAACTTTTGAAAAGAAAGACACACCTTGGGGATGTGTTTTCAGCTCAGCACACTCCGTCATCGGCTTCAGTGAGCAGCTGGGTGGTCAGACCCTCCTCGGCCCACCTGTGCAGGCTGTTGGATGACTCCGGGAGCTGTTGTAAGGGCTTAGGGTGGTGCAGGAACAGTGCCCAAGGACCGTTAGTGTAATTTTCATAGTGGAAACCATGATGACCCACATAGAAGGCTGATCTTAGAACTATAGAAGAAATATCCTTCCAGTGGTCTAGTGTCATTTCATTTGAAAAAAATTCTTAGCATTTCCAACAATTAGCATCCAGGGACCTGAGCTGACTGACTCCCTGAGAGTCTGCTGTGCCACTGAATTCATGCAGAAAGACAGACAAAAAAGAAAAAAAAAGAGCAAGGGAAAATAAAGTCATAATTGAGTCTGGAAGGGCAAGAGGGGAACAGGGAGGGTGGACTTGGGCAGAGCTGTGCCCCAGGTGCCGACAGCAGGACAGTGGCCCAGCTGGCCGTGCAGGTGCCTCCCATCTGCCCCTGCCCCTGCCCCTGCCCATGCATTGCCACCTGTGCTTCTGGGCACTGCGGGGTTTCATAGCCAGGCCGGCCCAACTCAGTCTCGGGGTGGGGGCTCCACAGCCGCAGGCCCTTCCCTGCCTCCTGCAGTGGATGGAACACCCTTACATGGTGCTGAAACACAGCAGAGGGCAATTTCTGAAGCGGATGAAGTGGGATGCTTTGTAGCCAGCAGCCTCCTTGCACTCCTGGGGACTGGAAACGTAAAGTCTCTTGCTAGGAGAGGTAGCTCCTTCACCCAGGAAGCTGTCTCTTTGTACCTTCCTATTCAGTCTACGAGATTTAAAACCAAGCGCCTCAGTTTCTGATGTGTCAAAGGTGAATAGATAGACGTGGTCCAAGGCAACATAAGGTGGCTCAGAATTTGTGGAAATAGAACAGGCCAGTTGGGTGACCCGGCTGTGGTAAACGTTTGCTAAGTGGAAGAGCACCAGTGCATCATGGCACAGCTGGTGCTTGTGAAAACCAGCCTAGGGCCAAGTGCTCTGTGAACGTGGGATGGGGGGGTGGGGTGGGTTTACTTTCTTTTTCATATTTTCTTTCTACCCTTTTTTTTTATTTGTTTGTTTACTCTGCAAAATGCTGACCAGATTGTTTTCTTTACTCTATTCCGTCCCCCATAGAGTAGGAAAGCTTCTTTTAGATCTGTGCCCCAGACTTTGACTTCTGCCGCCACACTTTCCAGAGGGATTTAGCGTCCCATTTCAGTGGCAAAGAAAGATTTGCTTCTTTCTAAAGCATGCCTGACTGTCCTTCCAACCTCCATCAGAATGTATTTGGTTGCTTCTGTCAAAGCTTGAGGCAGTTCCAGGCTGTCCTCCTGGAAGACCTCCCTGGTGTGTGGGCTCCCGTTTCAGCATGTGAGACTGAGCTGCTTGGCCAATACTGTCCTACAAAGAGTACCCTGGTGTCCACGTGGCCACTTCTCCTGCGACAATGGCCCACATGGGATACCTTTGAAAATTTATGATCATGACCATCTTCAGAAGCATCAGAATCCTGAGGTCCAGTCCAGGACTCTGCATTCCACCAAGATCTTTACACAAGAGCCTTAACTAACCTGAACAGCCATTTCTGGAGGAGATAAAACAGATTAGTCTTTCTCAACCAGTGGGTTGTGACTAGCATTGTTGTACTGTATATTGATAGAATAGCACAGAACACATCTGCGTTTACTGCGCATACCAGGAGTTCCTTTCTGAGCCTGAAGTCGGCATGTGTGTGCTCACATGTGGGCATGCCTTATTTTAGGGTGCTCTGTTTTACTGTGCTTTGTGGATATTACATTTTTTAGAAATTGAAAGTTTGTGGCTACCTTGTATCGAGCAAGTCTGTTGGCACAGTGTATGCTTACTTCCTGTCTCTGTGTCACATTTTAGTAATTATTGAAATATTTCAAACTTGATCATTATTATATCTGTTTGGTGATCCGTGATCTTTGATGCTACTGTAGTAGTTGTTAGGGGCCCCATGAACTGTGTAAGACAGAGAACTTAATAAATGTTGTATGCGTGTTCTGACTGTTCCACTGGCTGGTTGTTTCCCACCTCTGTTCCTCTCCTTGGACCTCCTGTTCCCTAACACACATCATTACTGAAATTAGGCCAGTTAACCACCCTGCAATGGGGTCTGACTTGTTCAGTGAAAGGAAGAGGTGTCTCACTTTAAATCAAAAGTTAGAAATGAAGGCGCATCAAAGCTGAGACAGGGAAAAAGCTAGGTCTCTGTGCCAAATACTTAACCAGTTGTGAACGCAAAGGAAAATTCCTGAAGGAAACTAGAATCACTATCCCAGTGAACACACAGATGATAACAAGGTGAAACAGCCTTATCGCTGATAATGGAGAAAGTTTGGGTGGTCTGGATAGAAGATCCAACCTGCTACAGCATAGCCTTTGGCCAGAGTGCCATCCAGAACAAGGCCCTAATTCTCTTCAATTCCATGAAGGCTGAGAGAGGTGAGGAAGGTGCAGAAAAAAGCTCGCAGAGGTTTGCCCTTGAGATTTAAGGAAAGAAACTATTTGCGTAACACGAAAGTTCAAGGGGAAGCTGCTGATGGAGAGGCTGCAGCAAGTCCTTCAGAAGATGTTGCTAACATAACTGATGAAGACAGCTATGGATTAGAAACAACGGAGTCTCACGGTAGACAAAAGAACCTTCTATTCGAAGAAGACAGCAGTCTTGGACTTTGAAGACTAGAGGCGTCAGTGCCAGGCTTCAAAGACAGGCCAGCTCTCTTGTTAGCAGCTAACATAGCTGGTGACTTTAGACCAAGTTTATTTACTATTCTGAAACTCCGAGGGCCCTTAAGAATTGCACTAAATCTACTCTGCTTGTGTTCTAGAAATGGAAGAACAAAGCCTGGATAACAGTACATTTGTTTACGGTATAGTTAGTGAATATTGTAAGCATACTGTTGAGATCTCAGAAAAAAAAAGATTTTCTTCCAAAATATTATTGCTCACTGACAATATACCTGGTCACCCAAGAGCTCTGATGGACATGTACAAGAAGATTAATGTTTTCATGCCTGCTAAGATAACATGTATTCTCCAACCCGTGGATCAAGGAGTAATACTGGCTTTCAAATTCTATCATTCAAGAAATACATTTTGTAAGGCCAGAGCTGCTATAGATAGTGACTCATTCCTCTGATGTGTTGGGGCAAAGTAAATTAAAGACCTTTGAGAAAGAATTCACCACTCTGGATGCTGTTAAGAATATTCGTTATTCGGCTCGGCGCCTGTAGCACAGTGGTTACAATGCCAGCCACGTGCACGGAGGCTGGCAGGTTCGATCCTGGCCTGGGCCAGCTAAACAACAATGACAACTGCAACCAAAAAAAATAGCCGGACATTGTGGTGAGCAGCTGTAGTCCCAGCTACTTGGGAGGCTGAGGCAAGAGAATCGTTTAAGCCCAAGAGTTTGAGGTTGCTGTGAGCTCTAATGCCACCTCACTCTACTGAGGGTGACATAGTGAGACTCTATCTCAAAAAAAATAAAGTATATTCGTTATTTTTGGGAAGAAGTCAGAATATACACATTTTAAAACAAGAGTTTGAAAGAAGTTGATTCTAACCCTCATGGGTGACTTTGAGGGGTTCAAGACTTCAGTGGAGAAAGTCCCTGCAGAAGTGATGGAAATAGCAAAAGAACTAGAATTAGCATGAAGCCTGAAGATGTGGCTTAATTGTTGCAATCTCATGATCAAACTTAAATGGATGAGGATTGCTTCTTATGGATGAGCAAAGAAAGTGGTTTCTTGAGGTGAAATCTATCCCTGGTGAAGAGGCTGTGAATGTTGTTGAAATGACAATGCAGAATTTAGAATATTGCATAAACTTAGTGCCTAAAGCAGCAGCAGAGTATGGAAGATTGACTCCAGTAAGTTCTACTGTGAGGAAAATGCAGCGTCATCTGCTACAGAAACATCGTTTGTGAGCGGAAGATTCAACTGACGTGGCAGACTTCATTGTTGTCTTATTTTAAGGAATTGCCACAGCCATCATAGCCTTCGGCTGCCGCCACTCTGGGTCAGCAGCCATCAGCATTGAGTCAGGACCCTCCACTATGGGAAAAACTGCAATTCATTGAAGGCTCAGATGACAATTAGCTTTTTTTTTTTTTTTTTAAAAGCAATAAAGTATTTTTTAGTTAAGGTGTGTATGTTATTTTAGCATAATGCTATTGAATGTTTAATAGATGTTGGTGTAATGTCAACACACGGAGTAACTTATGGTGTAAATATATGTACCAGGGAACAAAACATTTCACATGTACCAGGAAACAAAAAAATGTGTGTGACTTGCTTTATTTGTGGTGGTCTGGAACCTAACTGAGTGATCTCTGAGGGGCATGTGTGTTGATCGTGGCAGGTGTTTCTTACTGTGGGTTTGGAAGGCCGTAGTAGATGATGCTCTCAGTTCTGTCTCACCACTGCCTCCTTTTGTATCATTCGAAGGCCTCAGCCCATGTCCTAGCCAGTAAGGCGTCTGCTCAGAGGCCAGCGCTGGGAGTAACAGACAGACTCTGGGAAGCTGGGAACCCTGGAGTCTCCCAGGGTACCCAGTAACATGTGGTCTCTTCCAGAACGCCTTTCTCAGTATCTTTGGGGCAGGGGTTTAGAACCTGCCTTTTAAATAAGTATCCTGTAGTGTTCTGACGCAGGTGTTGTGGGATCACCTTTTAAGAAGTACTGGCCTGCCCTTTGTGGATACTTTCCATGTTAAATTTTAAACCTTGTAGAGATTCTTTCAGGTGTTTTTTCTCTCACCCCAACCCCCATTTTTCAAGTAAGGACACTAAAGCCCCAGGTGATCAGAGTTGGTGAATTTCTTAATAACATCACAGAGGCAGAGGGGAGGCCTGGACCTGAACCTGGTGGGTATGGGGCTCTGATTCCTCTGTCCCTTCCCTGGTAGAGGGATCAGGTAATAGGAGGTGTGAAAGATACAATTCCTGAGTCAGGAAGCCTTCCTGTTTGGGAGAATAAAAGGATTGTTGAAAGCGATGGTTTTAGAATGAATCTTGGGCGTGAAAATGAAGCCTGTTGTCGTGGGAATAAGTATTGTTACTGGTGCTCATGGGACAGCCTGTGAGACCTCTGCCCTCCTAGAAGAGAAAAGAGGCTGAATCCCTCTGCATGCAGGTTGAGTTCTAGCTCTGCTCCCAACTTTGGAATGACAGCTGCTTCCTCTATAAAATAAGGTTATGTGACAGCATTTATCTCCCAGATTTCTTCCAGATTTTTAAATTCTGTGATTTTATCTTTTGGAAAAGTAGTATTTCTTGTGTTTTATCTTGGCAGAAATTACTGAATAGCTCAACAAAATGTTTGCGCTCCTCTGGAGAAACTCTGTAAACAGAATCAGACATTGGCGCCCTGCAGTGCAGTTCAGATTTCGTGTGGGACGCGGTGAGCCTTGCTTTGAGAGCTTCAGGGTAGGAGGCCAGCCTGCAAATTGCCTTGCAGCCATTTCCTCTGTCTCTTATTCATGAGAGCTTGGATCCTGGGCAGGGAGGCAGAGCTTCTAGTTAATCTTATTATGTAAAGAAGGGGAGAATGATTTTCTTTCAAAACTGGACAGCCCCTTCTGTTAGCTTGTAGGCAGGAAGTCCCATCCAGTGGGATTTGTGAGAACAAGAGGAACCTGCCATGTTTCCGCGAAGCTGGGCTGCTGGTGTGCAAAGCAGCTGTGCATTCCAGGCCCTGAAGAGGCACTTTATTTTTAATTAGAAGGTTATCATCTCTCTCTGGCACACGTGGTTCCTTTTTAAATGTGTAACATTTTGTGTTCAAATTCCTATCTAATTTTGGTCTTAATCTAAGTCGGATTATAAAGGGACATATCTTCTTACTGTAATATTTTACAAGTATTCACTGTTGATATTCCTAAGACCTTGACATGGCTGTGCAAGTGATTAAATTTGTTATGCTTGATATCCTGGAGGGGAAAGGCAGTGGCATGACCCGTTTTTGGCCTGAGGATAGCATTAATAGAGGTAAATGTTCTTTAAACATAACTTGTAGCCGTATTTCTTTGATATGCCTCTAAACTATATCTTCATTTTGAGAATTTACGTGTCTAATTTAATATGAATTTGTCCATTTTCCATTTCTTGACTTTTTTTTAAGAGGAAGAATAAACATTATTACTATTAATTTTGTTTTCAAACTGTGTGTGAAGGCAAAACTCTACGTCATCTTCAGGCTAACTTTGTATCTATTGTTTGTTTTAAGTAGAAATTCCTAACATTCACCTTTTTTATAATTTCTAAGGTAGAGAAAATCTTATCAGTTATAAGCTATTTTAGAATCATTTTTAAGCTATTTTAGAATTTCATTCTGAAAATTTTCTAAAACGTTTTAGAATATAAGCTATTAAAATCTATTTAGAATTTTAGGTTATTCCTGGAATTAAAGAAAACTCCTTTTAGTTGAGGAGGTGTGGCTAAGTTAACCGAAGTTCACCTTTTGGTGACATAGACTAAACCTAAGAAAGACTCTACTAAGAATTATACTGAAGGTGCTGTTAGCACCATCTTAGACATTTTGACTTTGTATGTTTCTTAAAGCATAGAGAGTAACTTTGGTAGGATGGATGGTTGTTTTCTTTCATGGATGAGTTATAAGGGATAGTCCTAAATTGCTAGCAGGCAATCCAGAGCAAATATTAATAAACAGAGCTTTGTAGAAAAAGCAGAGTGAAAGGCTTTAGTAGCTAAAATATATTTCAACTGAAGAAAATGATAGTCTTTTAGTTGTTTTGGGGGGCTTGACCCTAATGGCTCTAGCCAGATTGATAGATACTGTAAATATGGAAGACTCGTGAAGAACCAAGAAATAGGATATACCAGTTTTTACATGAAGTAGAGAAAAAAAGTCCGGATACCTAAATGTTAACATTTGTTAACTAGGTTAATATACATGACATGAGATTAAATGACTGAATTTTAGTATCATGTCAAAACGAAAGGCAATTGATCTTTGGATGCTCCATGAGCCTGGGACCTCCTTCCCGAGAAGGCGAGGGCCTGCTCCATCTCATTGTACCCGAGCGGTTTTTCTTCTGTTTGAGACCCTGATGGAAATGGCAAGGTTCCTGCAGCAGGACCCATTGTCCACATCGAGCTTTGTTTTTCCTGAAACTTGACCTGAGTTGTGGATTATGAGTGTGGAGTTGATGGCTGTCACACCCTGATCACAAATATTAATTGGCTTTTTTGTGGGTTGGAGTGAGGTGGGTGGTGTTGACAGATGGGCGAAGATTTGTACACCTCTGAGAAAAAAATAAAGCCAGATGGATGTAAACCTGTGGAATCCAAAACTAATGTAGGTGTTTGTGTTATTTTTCATTGCTGCCTACTGAATAACCTCACATTTAACAGCTTAAAACAATGACACTCATTTCTTTTTTTTTTTTTTTTTTTTTTTTGATACATTGCCAAAACCTGGCACCCTGGGTAAATTGGTGGGTGGGCAGAGGGGGTCCACGCCCCGACCAAATCGTGGGCGGAGGCGTGTG
>CAUYON010166555.1:0-16618 GCA_963573935.1 Arctocebus calabarensis
TGGCATCACAGCTCACAGCAACCTCCAATTCCTGGGCTCAAGCGAGTCTCTTGCCTCTGCCTCCCAAGTAGCTGGGACCACAGGCGCCCGCCACAACGCCCGGCCATTTTTTGGTTGCAGCCGTCATTGTTGTTTGGCGAGCCCTGGGGCTGGATTCGAACCCGCCTGCTCAGGTGTACGTGGCTGGCGCCTTAGCCCGTTGAGCCACAGGCACCAAGCCAGAATTAGATAGCTTATGTGTAAGAATGGTTGACAGAACGATGAGTAGGGTATGTGTGTGTGTACATGGCTTTGACTTGGGACATGAGAGCATGAGTGATCTGGAGGCTGTTAGTCTGTTGGGAGAGGTGGGAGAATGAGCATAGAGATTGTTGATTTGGGAACGCAGCCTCCTCTTTTCTCCCTAGAGAGATGCAGGGAGACTTGAAGTGGGGGAGGATCTCATCAACAGTGGGTTACACGTTGAACTCTAAACCTTTTCCTTCTAAGTCAGACTTCCTGCAAAGTCCTATTCATACAATTCTTGTTAGCTGAAAATAAATTTACTTTCTGAATCCTGGCTGCCTTGCTGAGTTCGGATGGGGTGACATTTTACACCTGATTCAGGAAAACCCTTGCCTTGTCCCTGCAGACTGTTTCACGTCTCTCTAGACACGAGCACCTTGAACTCACCATTGACTTGTTATTTTAATTGTCTTTCTCCAGACAGGCGAAAACCCACTTTGACATGCTGCCACTTACCCCTTTCTGGCTTAGCTAAATATGCCCCACTTTCCACCCCCTGGCCCCCAGACTTTCTTCCAAATGACATCACCTCGGGCCATCTCCACAGCTCTGCTTTCTGGCTGGGGTGTTCTCCAGCTAGGGTCAGCAGGAGACAGCTTTAGGGTTCTCCCAGGAAACAGCCTTGCCAGCAAAAGGCAGATGGAAAAGAAGGTGACAAAGAAAGAGGGTCTGAGATTGCATTCTGTGACTTTCCACTCAAAGGGTCCAAGCCCAGAGTGATTCCCCCAGGCCCCCGCCCAGCTTTAAAAATATATGGTTTCTGACACTGTTGTCCCTGGACTCCATGGCTGAAGAGATGTCCAGAGTTCTGCTTTTCTGGATTTCCAATACACCCCATTTCTTTTTCTAGGTAAGATGCTCTCAAATTCTTCCAAAGGATAGCCAGTGGACATGCCTAGAAACCTCTAAACTAGATGAAGTTCTTTGCCTTTTCAAAGCAGGTCTCATAAGCCTTCCTCAAGAGCTGTTCTAACCCCAAATCCCTTCTGCTTCAGCTTAAGCCTCTTGATCGTCCCTTGGAGGAGATAGAGCAAAGCTGTGTGATCTTACAGTGCTGGGACACAGCAGCCAGTCTTTTGAAACAAGCCGGGATGCCATACTGCCCGAAAGTGGCACTGGGGCATGACCCTGAGAGTTCTCTAAACCTCAGATTGTCATGCTCACCTGAATGGGGGGAGGGAAGGAAGTGATCCCTGGACAGATGCACAATTTGTCTACAAACTCTTGCCTCTGTGTTTATGCCCTGCATAGCCATGGGTATCAGATGACTCCCAGGACTGTGAGCCAATGTGGGTGAGGATGACAGAGGTGGTCAACTGCACAGCAAAACTTCAGCCCCCTTGACATGATCTTATGTAGGATTAATAATCAGAAATGAAACCAGAAGGGACCTCATACACCGCCATGATGAGAAGGAGTCACACTACTCTTTACTGCATACAAAACACCACCTAGAACCACAAGTTAGCCCTGTCCTCCACTTCCACTCAGGTGGCAGCCTGGGGAGATCAGAGGAAGAACTGGCCTGATTTATGCAGCCTTTCAGTCCGTGCCACCCACACAAGGCTCGTAAACTACTAGTTGGCCACTCGTAGCCAGGCCTGTGTCCTGAATCAGTGTACCCCACTCAGGGATGAGCTGGAGAATGCCCCACTGCTGATGCCTAAGAGAGTCAGGTGCTGCTGGTTAGAGATGTCCTCTGTGCCCTTGTTCTGAAAAATTCCTTTTATAAAATCTGGCGAATTCCTTGCAAATCCTAACTCAGGAGTGAGAGAACAGACCTTGCCGAGTAGAGCTCACTGGAAGTCTGACATTCAGTGAAACAGCACACAAGGCTCCTCGGTTTGTGGGAGTTCTGCTTTGGGTGGGTGGAAAAGGGGAGAGGGTGTTAGGGAAAGGGTAAGGATGCCCCAGGATGGGAGCTCGGCTGCCTGGGGCCGTGCTGTCTGCTCTCCCATCAGACTTGTGTTTGTATTTGTGTTCACAACTTTGCATTTTGAATTTGAGATTCCCCAAGCATTCACGCATCCATCCTTCTTAAGACTAGGTAGCCTCTGAAACCGCTTTCAGGTGAACTCCAGCTGCACACAGCTGGATGCATTCCTCACTTCAGAGACCAGATCTCAGCAGAAGTTACAGGTGGAGGGTGAAACTCTTTCTGTTGTAGATTTCTCCAGGTCTGGAATCAAGTCAGCTTCTACATCAAGGCAAGAGGAGTTCATTGACCTCCCACCCCCTCACTGTCCCTTTCTTGCTTACAAAGCAGGCAGGTCACTTAGTTAAGGACATTGGCTAAGGGCTTCCAAGGCCAAGGCATCACGTTGGTGAATTACCTAGACTTTCTAGGTTTTAGCTTCCTCTTTTCTACATTGTCTCACGGGAATGACAACAATACTTGTTACAAAAACTGCAATAGGCCAAGTAAAACAATCCACCCAGAACCTGTACATGTTGTCACCCTATGGGTGTCATTACTGCCACCCCCTTTCCCTCAGACCTCAATACTTTTTCCTACCGACTCTGTGAGATTCTTCTAAGATTTCCCCCCATTCATGCTCTTGGGGGAAATTTGTAAAGATAAAAGTAGCCAAGGATAGCTTCCTAATTGCCACTCTGTGGGAATGGTGCCTGGAGGTGTCACGCTGTCAGCACCTGGGGTGATCAAGAAGCTTAGCAGTTGCCCCCAGCTTTGAGCAGCTCCTTGGCGACCCCTCAGAATGCCACCAGAGCAATGACAGCAAGGTGGAGAAGGCCAGGCAGCACCTAAGTTGGAGAAGGCTGACGATAGGACCACAAAGCTGCTTATCCTGGGTAAGACGCTGGGCCGGCTGAGCAGCACTGAGTCTCAGGAGAGAGGGCTGCTTGTAGCTCCCTGCAGTGGGAGGCTCCTGCTGCATTTGTAATGCAGGGAAGTGCACCTGCACAGGATGCTTTCAATTTGAACTTGGAAGTTACCATTTTTATTGGTCAGACTGCCCTAATATCAGTATTTCTTTGCCTAAATCCTTGCATGGTCTCCCCTCAAGTTTTTTTTTTTTTTAACTTGCTTCTTGTTCCGCCGAAGCTTCCTTGTAGCTAAACCATCTTTTCCAGGCTATTAACACATGAAGAATCCTGATTCTGAGTTTACTTCCTGTCGGATTATTTACTGGCCCTTGTCGGTGGCGCTGAGTTCCCGAGAAACATCTCTCACTCCAAGCCTCTTTGTAATCATGTGAGACCATCCTTAAAGCCGACATCAGCCCTTGCTGAGTGTTTTTGACCTCGTCTGAAAAGAAATGTCAAACAAATCTCTTTCAACTCACACATAATTTGATGGGGGTGAAGAAACCCTAAGAAGTAATCCCCCTCCCTGACCTGGCGGGCTGTCTCTCGGTGCAGCAAAGCTGGCCTTGGCAAGGTGTGATCAGAGGCCCCTGGGTCTTACATCTCACTCTTCTTACCTGGGCTATCTCCCAAGAAATGTATTCAGAGAAAAACAAAGTCCCCAAATCTCCATCCCTTAGCCACTGGGAAACAGGACCTGATGGGTTATAAAAAAAAAAAGTTCACCCCTAAAAACAAAGAGAAGCCACTCAAAGTGTAAGAACCAGTCACCAAACTGGAGTGAGGGAGTAAGAGGCTTGAGGCCTCAAAGAAGTAACTTTTTGTTCCAAAAAAGAGGCAGTACTTTACGCATTGAGGGAGAATCTCCTGGAACTCTTTATCTTATGGGTTGGCTCAAATTGCAAATGTAAAATGTTGCAGAAGGCGGTGAATTGTACCAGGTCATTAAGCAGAATCTTTTTTAAACTTGCATTTATTTAACATATACTACGTGCCAGGCATCTGACAAGAACAGTACTTACTATTCTTTCGATTTTCTTCCCACAACAGTTCTGTAAGTTAGGAGCTATTGCTACTCCCATTTCATAGATGAGGCGCATGCAAGTTAAGGAACACATCTAATTGTATGCAGACCTGGGAGTCACGCTGAAACCTGTCATCCCCTAACTAGTCTATGTTATTTCTGATGCAAATGAGCATGTGTGCACATGCATTGCTCATTGGTATCAGCTAAAAGGGCAAGAATGCCATTCATTTATGCCGTTGCATTTCTGCATCCAGTCCTTTAGCAAGTATTTAGGCACTGTGTCCTTGGTCACAACACATCGCCTTGGCCTCTGGTTTAAAACTGGGCCCTAGGCTAATACCTAAAATAAGGAAATGCTTTGGTTCCATGACTCATATCGAGCAGTTGAAAGAGATGGACAGGGAGAGCCAGAAGACCTTGTACCCTAGACTTATTTCTGTCTGCTGACTTATTTCAAATTGTATCATCAGTATATTTTCCGATCAGTGTTGCCCCTCCACTCCCCAAGTAGATTCTGGCATGGTTGGTGTGGTGTTTCAGTGGCTAAGGATTGCTTACTTACGGCTATCTGTTCCAAAGCCCTCTTGGGGGTAGAAACATCATTTGCATATAATTGCATAAACTCACCCTCTGTAAAGTAAGGAGCTTGGATTATCGAGACCCCAGCAAGGCCAATTAGTAGCTCTGTCTGTGCACCGGAACCCGGCAACCCCACTGTCTTTCTCTTGAAGCAGCGTCTTTCTTGCTTCTGAATCATTCTCATCAGCATCCATACGTGCTGTGATTTCTCCCATATTAAAATAAAATAACTTCCCTTGACCCCACTCTTCTTGCAGTCACCTCCCTTTCTCTCTTTCCTTTCAGAGCATACTCTGAGACGTTATCTATCTTGGCTTTTTCCTATTTCTCACCTCCCATCCTCTGCTTAACCCCTCCAATCAGGAATTTCTCCTCCCACCGCTCCACCACACCTCACCCTAACATAACCATCTTTCCTTATTCCCATACTATTTAGCCTGTCCACAGCAACATTTGGCCCAGTAGATCACTCCTCCCTGAAGCACTTTCTTCACTTGGCTCCCAGGCTACCAGATTCACTAGTTTCCTTTGAACTTTTTGGTTTCTTTGTCCAATGAGGCTGATTTGTTGATTCCTCTCCATCCACCCCACCTCTAAATGTTGGAGTGCACCAGAGCTACTGAGAGCGCTTCCCTTTTCCATGGCCTTGGGGAACACATCCAGGCTGCGGCTTGCCCTGTACCCAATGAATTCTTCCCCCTGCACGCCACTCCTGTATTCATCTCTGCTTACTTGACCTACTGGATCTCTAAGATGCATCACAACACCAGTGTGTCCAACATAAGCACCTTCCCTCCCAGAGAACACCAACACCATTCTCCCAGTTTTTCCAGCTCAATGTCTTGCTCTTCCTTTTTCTCTCACTCACCCTATTTGAGTTCCCAAAATGTTCTCTCAGTCCTACTTTTGAATTATATGTAGAATTCCCTCACTTCTCACCACCCCCATTGTCCCTTCCTGGGTCGCAGCCTCTGTCACCTCTTGCCTGAATTACTCTAATAGCCTCTTCATGTTTTCCTCTGTGGTTAGTCCCTGATCCTGTTTTCAACACAGCAGTCACACTCCTCCTGCTGGTGCTTTCCGGGTCCCTCAGAGTAAAAGCTCAAGTCCTCACATTGACCCCCTGGACCCAACCTGATCTGGCGTCCCCTGTCCTCCGTGACCCCATCTCCTTCTACCGCCTGCTTGTTAATCCTGCTCCAGCCACACCAATATCCTTCCTGCTCTTTAAACACTCTGAGCACGTTTCTGCCTCAGGGCCTTTGCATTTGCTTTTCCCTCCATGTAAAATATTTCCCCCACAGGCTCTGTGGCCCAATGGATAGTGCATTGGACTTCTAAACTATTTCCCCAAGGCACCTATGTGGCCAGGTCCCTCACTTCCTTTTAAGGGCTTTACTCAATTGCCACAAGTTTGGTAAGATTCTTTTTTTTTTTTTTCAAACAACCATCTCAAATGTATCCCCCACCTTCAAATTGTTATAACCTCCATTTGTTCCTTCCTTTATTTTTTCCTCAAATGACTTATTGCCACCTACTACTATATATTTTACTTACATTTCGCTCCATATTCATTCATGTATTTTGTTTATTGTCGGTCTCCCCAATAGACTATACCCGAACGAGGGCAGGGATTTTGGATGGTTTTAGACGACTACTTGGTATATTGTATATGCTCAAAAAGTAATGGATGAACGAATTGGATATTTGGAAAAGGAAGAAGAGCTTAGAGCAGAGAAACTGCCTGTTTCACAAAAGTAACTTGAGAAACACCGAAATGTGTAGAAACCACTTCTAAAATCCTAACACACGAAAGTTACTTAATTTTTTTCTTTTAAGTTACTTAATGTTAAGCTGTATACCTCTGAATCTTGTCCATAAAGTGCTTAATAAAGTAAAATACTTGCTATACTCTTCTGGGAACTGGGAGGGGAAAATTGCAAATATTGCAAAAAGGTAAAAGCCTGTGATAAATTAACTAGGATATTGCTTATTGTGCTTTAATAATATCAGCAATAATAAAACACAATACAGACTTTGAATCACGTGCCATTATGGGCTTTCATCAGCCCGGGATTTTTCGGGAGGCAGCTTAGTTCTGCTTCCTCTTCTGGGAAAATGTGGGCAAGTGTCCAGGTGCTAACCCTTCTTAGCAGCTCACGTAGGAAGCCCAAGAGAAGGTTACAGCGCATGAGATCGTACCCAGGATGGGAAGTGATTTCTCTTCTTCTGGGTGAGTTTCACACCCAGCAATAGGCAAGTTTGTCAAGCAGATCTGAGAAGTGGGTGCCGATTGTGAGGGTCAGCCAGGAGGAAAGTCTGTGGGGAGGTAGGAGTACAGGGGATGAGAAAAAGGAAACTAGATGCTTAGTGTTCAGAGGGTTGAGGGGTGCACACTAGCACCCAGACTTTGCACTTTAAGCCACCCCACCACCCCCAAGCTTTGCGCTGACAGTCAGCAAAGGCACAACTTTTGTGCTGTCCACCTGTCCACACCAGAAATCTCATTTCTACGCACACGGATCTGGCCGGATGCTGATCATTAGCCCCACCCACAATGCCGCCCTGTTCTTATACTTTGTTCTTGCCAGCTACCTGTGACTCCCCCATTCCCACCAGGGGCCATATAGGACTTCAGGCCAGACTTTTCATTTATTTTTTTTTTTATTGAATCATAGCTGTGTACATTAGTTCAACCATGGGGTACAGGGTGGGGGCTTCACATGCAATCTGAGATATTTTTATCAACCTGATTGACATACAATTCATGATATTTTCTGCCTCCTGAACTTGGGACTTCCTCCCATCTCCAGCCACAGACCCCAAATCCCCCCAAGGTAAGGAGAAGGAAGTCCAGGCCAGATGACTTTCTAGCCGGGCTCTGTGTGCACACCTCTGGCAAGGAGAGTATGTAACTCGGGCAGCCCCTTATCTTAGCAGCATCTCCTTGTTCTGTGTCTAATTCAACAAACTCCATGGCAACGCAGGGCCTGCTCAGCTTACCCGACCTTCCCGCCTCCCTGATACCATCTCTCTCACTCAGCTGAAGTGGTGTAAGCCTCCGGCCCTCTCCACCCTCCTGTGATCTCTCCAGGACAAGCCAACAGTGTTGGGGGGCCTAACACAGCCTTTCCCCTCCCCCTCCTAAGACAAAGACACAAAGGATCTGGCTAACCCACTCCCTGAGAAGTTTGCACCAAAAACCCTAACTTACCTATGGAAAGTGTCCACCGCCCACAGCCCCATGCAAAAGGGGTCTCTACTGCCCCCCACTCCTGGTACAGATGCCATCTTTACACTGCCCGGCAGGTTATAAACCTGCACTTTGTATAAACCTGGCCTGAACGTCTGCTATGTAGCCCCCCTCTCTGGGTGGCATCCTTTATACTTTTCACACAGGGTGGCAGGAAGTAGAGAGGAGAAATTCAAGCCTATCAGGTGGAGAGTGGGGCATGAGTCTCTGCTCTTAGAGGACCCTGTTCCAAAAGGCTGAGGGTCAAGTGAAAACAATGACCGGTTGTTGACAGCTGGCATTCAATAAAGAATCTCATTATCCTACATGGTCTGAGATTGCTTTTTTGAGTTTAGGGGCAATTGGCACGGTGGGTCGATGTTCACGTCACTGCAGACACCTGACAGCTGTGTGTGAGAACACATCCTTTGTCCTTTCTGACCCGCAGCCTGGCTGGACACTTAAGATATGGAATTTAGGGGCGGTGCCTGTGGCTCAGTGAGTAGGGCGCTGGTCCCATATCCCAGAGGTGGCGAGTTCAAATTCAGCCCCAGCCAAGAACTACAAAATAATAATAATAATAAAGTTTACTTTAAAAAAAAAAAAGATATGGAATTTAGGACCTTCTCCCAAACCCAGGCTCCTCAGAGCATGGAAAATACCTGTTAAGTGCTGATTGAAGGTAGCAATCAACCATTTCGTAGGCATGCTGGTTTTTATGCTCAGCTTTTCAATCATTATTCTTTTTTTAAGGAATATTCTTTTCATTGTGTTATCTTTGTTTTTCTGTTTGTTTCACATTCAGAAGAGCTTTAGCCCATTCGGGAGGCATTTTCCCATAAAGTGTCCCATTTGAATCTCACAGAAGTCCTGCAAGGCAAGCAGTAAAGGTGTGAGTGACGGTGTGTGCTCCTGAAGACAGTCACACCTGAGTGTCAGAGGATGGAGGACCCGGCTGGTGTCTGGATGTGGCCCCAAGTCCAAGGCTTTCCCGCCAGCTAGTTCCGTCTCCCTCACTGTGTTCCAGGCTGGGTTTGACCTGCACGACGCGGGCGTGTGCGCAGTAATGAGACGCACGATGACGGGCCCCTGTGGGGCCATGCATGCTTCTCAACTGGTGTCAAGGACGGGTGGCACCACCATGTCCCTGCTCCTTTCTCTTGAACAGGACCAATCTCTCCCGCCTCTGTGCTCCCTACCATGTAATTCAAAAGTGCTAAGAAAACACTTATAAGATTGTAGCACAGATTGGTGTAAAAGGATGGCTCGGCTGAGACCAGAATATGACAACTTTGAGGTTAAACAACACTCCCCTGGAGGTCTTCCCTGTGCTCTGGGCAGAGAAAATCACTGTGTCACGAAACATTCAGGGACTCTGTTACAGGTATCAGGCAGCATCCTATGATTTCCTGGGGGCCCAGGAGCTCCATGGGAAATAATCTGAAACTTACTTTCTTGGGATTTCAGACCTTCACAGGCATATCTGATGGACTGAACAGGGAGGGGACCCATAGAAAGAAGAGAGAACGGAAACCTATAGAAAGAAATCTCCATGAGTGGATAATGAGTCTGGATGATGTGGGTTCACCTGGGAAGGAACAGGGGGCCCCAGTGTCCCGCGAGGCTGCTCTGGAAGCCGTGTGCACCTTCTCACTCTCCATCTCTTCTAGTGAAGTCAGGAGCCCTGCAGGACAAGGGAGGAGAGAGGAAACCTATGTGATTATACGTCCCAGCTCCTCTGCTGTGGCCCTAAAAGAGGGTCCCTTTCACCACCAGCTATGGAAAGAGTCATCAGTGGAGTTGGGCCAGCAGAGACAGTAAGGAGCCTCCTAACTGTATGGCTGAAGGGAGTGCACTGCCCCAGCATCACCCAAAGCTGTGTGCAGGCCACTGCTTATCTTCACGGCCTTTACTGTCAAACACTGCCAGGGGCATCCACATTCCAGAGATGTATAGAAAAGTCATCGCAAGACCACGCAGACCAACAGACTCACCGACCCAGCTGTGTGTGACATGCCCCAGCTCTTCAGGGGGACTCAGATCACAGACACCCAAAGTACGGGGGACTGAGGCGTTGGTGGGCACAAGTCAAACTCTTCGTATGGTTGACCTGAGGATGGCCAAGCTGAGGCTAATGTCTTATGTCTTATGAGATTCTTTCCTTCTAAACTATCAGGCTACCCAGATAAGAAGCAGGTCTTCCTTGTCTTTAGAGGTGAAAGATGCTTAATGTTATTACAGACTTTTGTGTTCATAGGTGAGAGCCCCTTTCTTGTTTCTGTGTTATTTTTAATTTTTTTCAATAGTGGTAAAAAACATATAACATAAAAGTTACCTTTCTAACCATTTTAAAGAGTACATTTCAGGGGCATTAAAAGCCTTCACTCTATTGTACACCCACCACCACCACCTATCTCTAGAACTTGAGCATCCTGTACCCATTAAACACTAACTACTCATCCCCCGTCTCTCCAGCTCCTGATAACCACCACTCTGGTTTCTGTTTCTGTGAATTTGACTACTCTGGGTACTTGAGAGAAAGGAAATCCTATTTATTGCACTTAGCTAATGACCTAGAGTTTTATCCCTGTTGGAGCATATATCAGAATGTTCTTCCTTTTTAGGGCAGAATAATATTCCATTAAACATACGTACAATTTGTTCATCCATTCATCTATTGATGGAGACTTGGCTTCCTTCCATTTCCTTCCTTCCTTCCTTCCTTCCTTCCTTCCTTCCTTCCTTCCTTCCTTCCTTCCTTCCTTCCTTCCATCCTTCCTTCCTTCCTTCCATTATAAACAATGCTGCCATGATTGTGCATTATAACAATTTTCCTCTATGTTATGTTACACATTATTTCTTATGCCCCATTCCATCATTCTTTTAACTCTTTTAACTCTCTTGCTCATTCTTTTGACCTCTTCTTAAAAGTCACTTCCTCCAAGGAGCCTTCCATGATCATACAGACCAATATAATGTCCTTTCCAGGACCTTCCACAGTTTATCACAGCACAGTTCACTGGTATTTTCTATTTGTCTCTCCCACTAGCCTGTAATCTTCCTATAGAAGGGGCCCTGCCTGTCCAGCCCACCATTATATTCCTTTCTTTTTTTCATATTTACTTTTTTGTAGAGATGGGTTTCACTATGTTGCCCAGGCTGGTCTCAAATGATCTTCCTATCTCGCCTCTCAAAGGGCTGGCATTATAGATGTGAGATGCCAACCCCAGCCACCATCATAATTTCTTTTTTTTTTTTGCTTTTAGAGCTCTCCATTGTAAAGACATTTATTGTCAGCAACACCACCATCATAATTTCTAAGACCTAGCACTCTACCTGAACCAGAGAAGCCTAAGAAAATTCTTGAATATAAGAATGTATTCAGCAAGACAGGCAGGGAGGAAGTTTACAAGGAATACATCTGCAGGCACGCTTGAAGGCTCCTTTTCTTTTAGGGTGCTTCTCCCCACTCGATCTCCAGGTATTTATGCATTTATTGTTGTGTGCTATCCTAAGCCCTGAGGATGTGCAAATGCTCTATAAGTTGTGCCCTCTGCATTTCCAGTTCATCCAGGCCAGCTAAAGAGACAACATCTGGGGAACAACACAAGGCAGAATGAGATGAAGTAGCAAAATCAGTGGCCGAAGCACATTCAGAAAAGGGAGATTGCAATCATTTCCCCTGGCTGCTATGGTGAAACAAACTTAGTGGTAAAAGTTGAAAGCAATACAAATTTCTTTTCTTAACATTTCTAGAAGTCAGAAATGTAAAAAATCAGGGTGCCGTATAGCTGCATCTCTTCTGGAAGCCTCAAGGGAGAATTCATTTCCTTGCCTCTCCCAGCATCTAGAGGCTGCCTGCATCCCTTAGCTCACGGCCCCTTCCCCTGTCTTCCAAGCATGGCATGACAGCCAGTTGCAGTGGCTCATGCCTGTAATCCCAAGACTCTGGAAGGCTGAGACAGGTGGGGTCGCTGGACCTCAAGAGTTTGAGACCAGCCTGATCAAGAGTGAGAACCCATCTATACTAAACAAATAGAAAAATTAGCCGGGCATCATGGCACACACCTGTAGTCGCAGCCACTTGGGAAGCTGAAGCAAAACAACCGCTTGAGCCCAGAAGTTTGAGGTTGCTGAGTTCTATTGCCATGGCAACCTACCCAGGGCAACAAAGTGAGACTCTGTCCCCTCCACCTCGCCCCCCGCCAAAAGTCCTGCCACTCCAAACTCTTCTTCTCTTGTCATATCTCATTTTCCTGGCTCTGATTCTCCTGCCATCTGATCAGGACACTTGTGGTTACATTGGGCCAATCATGATAGTCCAGGATGATGTCTGCATCGCAAGATTCTTAACTCAATCATACCTACAAAGTCCCATTGGCCAAGAAAGGTACCATTCACAGTTACAGAGAGCATGGGGTGGGCACCATAGGGGCTGAACTCCTGTCTGCAAAAGGGGACTTGTGCATGAGGCAAACTGGTGAGGAAAGACTTGGGTAGGACATGAGCGTGTGCCTCAAGCAGACTTCGAAAGGCTGAGAAGACCCCTCGACTGAAGAGGGAGCAGAAAGTAACCATAGCCTGGGGAAGAGAACTTTAAGGCGATGGCCAGTTGGCAGGAAAAGGTTTTGGTGAAGGAGACATTTAGTGTGATGCTGGGAAGAGCTGGGGACAATCGTCCAGATTTTCCAGGGCTCTGACTACTGGCAGAGCCACGTGGCCTTGGGCTGCCGGCCGTAAATCCCCCTCGGTAGTCTCTGTAGCTGTTCTGCTCTCTCTCAGCTGGGTCTGCTCTGGATCGCTTCCCAGCATCCTCTTTTACATGGTTTTTAACGAGCACTAAGATGGAAGCGGAATAAATCTCCTCGGATCCTTACGTGAGCATTATAGTGGCCATTGCCCTGAAGCTATAGATAGCAAGGAGTAAATAAAAGTGACACCCAGGAGCTGGAAAGCCTCGGTTCAGAGAGAAGCACTCAGTCCTGAAATTTGGTGGCCAGCACAGGGCCTGCTTCGGCAAGAAAACTGCGCACTCAGCTGCTTCCAGAGAGCCCAGGAGCAAACAGAAGGTGTCCTGTGTCCCCAAGGATGTTCCTCTGCCTGCCTGCCCTCGTCAGCACTCTGAAGAGTAAAGCTTGGCGGTGGGGTGTGGGTGCTCAGATTCCTGCTGATTGCCTTTCCCTGTCCTCAGCCCGGGTAGGGCCGGGAGGACACAGCAGCTGCTCAGGCTGCGGAGAACGTCTCAGCGCTTTTTGTTGCCAGAGTGTACCCCGCGTACCACCTGGTTAGGGGCTTTGGGGAGAATGGGACGCGGGGTCAGTGTGGGCCCTGGACTCAATGCTTGTGTGCCCTCCAGCCCTCCACCCCCTCCGCCCCCTTCCTCCTTCACCCAGGCCCTGCCCACTGGTCCGTTGTCCTTCTGCTCTGATGCTTGAGGCCTGTTGACGTCTCTGCTGGCCCAGATTTCCATAGTAATCCTGGGATCTGTAAATGGTTGGTTCTAGTTCTCAACTTTCTAGCTAAGAGGCTGTCCCATTCTGGCAGCCTAAAAATAGGCGGTCAGCTGCATCCTGGACCATCCTCCGTAGCCATGGGTGACTGGCCAAGGCAAAGCCATGAACATCTTTTAGGTGTAGCAATCACCTGCTAAGTGTCTCCCTGTGTCTACCCTCCATCCTCTCCAATTAATTCCAGTTGAAACATGAATCAGACCACACGGTCTGCCGTTCAGAGACTCCAGCGGCTCGTCCTCTCCCTCGCCGTGGAATCTGGATTCCTCTGCACCCTGCTAGGCCCTGCACCATCCATGTCTCTGAGCTCACGTCCTTCACTCTCCCAGTCCCCTTCCATTACTCCTCTGTCCTGAGACACATCAGGGTTACGCCCTCCTCAGGGCAGGGCCTTCATTCCTGCCACCACGCCCTAGGAACACCCTTCCTCCCTATCTCAGAGCAGCTCAGTTCTTCACTTCCCTCGGGCCTATCCTTCCTCCCAATCTCAGAGCAGCTCATGTCTTCACTTCACTCGGGCCTCTCCTTCCTCCCAATCTCGGAGCAGCTCATGTCTTCACTTCACTCGAGCCTCTCCTTCCTCCCAATCTCAGAGCAGCTCACGTCTTCACTTCACTCGGGCCTCTGCTCAGAGTCTCCCTGGGCCTCCTCCGGCCACCCACTCCTAACACAGAGCTCCCTTCCTCCTATGGCCTCCTTTACCTTCAGGGTATTTGCTCACACTTGACAATGCACTTGTGTTCCTCCAGAGTCCTTCACCACTGTGTCCCCAGGGCCTAGTACGGTGCCTGGCCCAGAGTAGACAAGAGATAAAAGAATTTGTTAAATGGAGCGGCGCCTATGGCTCAAAGGAGTAATGTTCAAACCCACCCCGGCCAAAAAGAAACCTACAAAAAAAGAAAAAAAAAGAATTTGTTAAATGAACAAATAGAGGAACTATTTATTTCTAAGATAGACACTAAGGCCATTACATGATTGGTGGACAATGTTTATGCCTTGCCCTTAGGAGCTCACAGCTTTCTGAGCAAAGATAAGGAAATATATATAACATTTACAATGTGCAATAAAGGCTGCAAATAAGGCATGGACGAAGCAACACAGGATATGAATGCGGTGACAATTAAGGTCCAAGGAATAATAGAGAAAGGGGATGAATTTGAACTTGTGTCAAGCTGCCTAGGCCAGTTGAAGGTCTCTGAGTCATTCTTAGGATGGGTTGTTTGCTGGTAAATGCTCAACATTAGCTGTGGCCCTCATAGGTAAATTTGCGGAGTTCTCAAGGCTGCCCACAATAGGGAAGGTTGGTGGGAGGAAGTTGCAGTCTGATCCTGGTCCCCAGAGACTTCCCTCAGTGAAGCTGGTGGCCTCCTCAGGCCCTTAGCAGGGCCCATGGCAGGTGGGTGCTGTTCCTAGGACCTCTCTGAAAGGGATGTGTCCAGGGTCGAGACTGGGAGAGGGTCAAGCCAGGTTTATTGAAAGGGACAGAGACCCACCTGGGCAGGATAAGGATGGCGTCTGTACCCAGGGTGGATGAGGATTTTTTTCATACTGGGCATAGGGGGAGGAAGCTTCCACAGCTTGCTAGAAGGTTCTGGTGGGCTGGGTCTTTCCAGTGGAACTCTTGTGGCAGGGCCAGCTAGGCTTTTTGTTCTAGGAGGACGAGGGGTGGGGGAGAGAAAGAAAGAAGGGGGAAGGCTTTAGGTCCCCAACACTCTCCATAGCAGAGCTCCCAAAGCTCCAACTTCCGTGTGTTACCTGATCTTGAAGACTGTCAGGGTACCGAGTGCTCACCTTGTGGTGGCTGCTGACATGGAAGGCCTAGCCCTGTGTTACAAAGGATTGTCCCAGCTATGCAGTCCTGGGGCTGGGGACTGGCACACAGGATATCAGAGAAGCTCCTCTCAGCTGGATAGAGGAGGTTTCTCTGGGCTACCAGGTGTCTCTTTCAAGAGTTGATAGAAAACTCTGGTGTAACCAGGCAGCGCCTGTGGCTCAGTGAGTAGGGCACCGGCCCCATATACTGAGGGTGGTAGGTTCAAACCCAGCCCTGGCCAAACTGCAACAACAAAAAATAGCTGGGCATTATGGCAGGCACCTGTCATAGTTACTCGAGAGGCAAGAGAATCACCTAAGCCCAGGAGTTGGAGGTTGCTGTGAGCTGTGGACACCACAGCACTCTACTGAGGGTGATAAAGTGAGACTCTGTCTCTACAAAAAAAAAAAAAAAACCTCTGGAGAACATCCAATCTCCAATGCCAGAGACGTCTCTAATCTGTTAGCACCACAACAGCTCCAGAAGCCACATGGCTGCGAGGGGTCATCAAGTGATGCTTGAGCATCCATCACAGCTTCCTCCTCCTCCTCCTGCTCAGCAAGGTTGTTCCGAGCCTCGCCCTTTCGGGGTGCACTCTGGAGACAGCACCAGCTCTGAACTCAGAAGGATGTGTTGATAATCACCCTTTACTTTTCCCGGTCACACATGCATAATTTGGTTCTCACAGCGGCCTTGGGAGCTGGAAGAGTCACGTATTTTTACCATGTTTTAATCAGTATTTACCCCTTACAGTTTACTATAAAAATTCCGAAGTATATCCCAAAACATAATGAACAAAATAAAAACCACTTATAATCTCCCCACACTAGGTATCTTGATGTGTCTCCCACCAGATTCTTTTTTCTAAGATGTAAGTGTGTTAACAGATGTCAATTTATGGATCATTCTGTCCTCCCCCAAATCCTGCTAAGATTAGCTCAAGTTCTCATTCTGCGGCCTAAGGAAGTACGCCTGAAAATTCTCAGAGCTCTTAGTCTCCCTCCTCTACTCCATAAAGTTTCTGAGTTGCAAGCCACAGAACAAACTCAGGAAAAAATGATAGTTATCAGGCAACGTGGGATACCTCACTGACCTGAATAAAAAAAAAAAAGAAGAAAGAAAGAAAGAAAAAGAAACAAAGTTAACTCCTTCTTATTTTTTTTCAAGAAAAAAAAAAAGAATTTAACTGATGCCTCCATACTGAGCCTCAGAGTCAAAGCATTCTATAATAGGCATACTCTTATCTGACAATGTGAATGTTACTTGTTTTGCATCATCATTATTATTACTACGGCTAAAAAAAAAAAAAGAAAAGAAAAAGTGGAGCAGCGCCTGTGGCTCAAAGG
>CAUYON010166558.1:0-11626 GCA_963573935.1 Arctocebus calabarensis
ATGGTAGGTTTATATTCTGGAACCCTACATCTCTTTTCCTCCTCGAACAAACCCAGGGGTTGTAGGATCTAAAATTCAATTGTCAATCAGGTTGATAAAAATATCTCAGATTGCATGTGCACCCCCCACACTGTAACCCATGATTGCACAAATGTATACAGCCATGCTTCAATAAAAAAAAAAAAAAAAAAGAAATGTGAGCACAAGTGTAAAAGCTGGGCTAACAAATTCAAGTATGCGGTAAACCTTCACCCCATTCTCTCTGTCCCTTCTGTGTGATTCTGGCAGCTGGGATCTGTGCTTGGGACATCCCCGGCTGGCAGAACCTGAGCCATGTCCTAAAGTCAGACCCAGGAGGGCTGTGCCACTAAAAGGGCAACATTGCTAAGCCCCCATGAGATTCTTTGTTACAGCATTTAGTCTACTCCAGTTATCATTATTTTTGCTATCCTTATAATTATCCTCATAGAACTTTCACCTTTAAGAAAAAAATGGACGCTTGAAACTCCACTGTTTGACTGCAGCCCTCCCCACCAAAGAAACTTCATATCCTGGGAACTCACCACAGTGTATCTGGACTTTGAAGTTAAAGTGAAGCGGAAATCTTTCTTAATGCATTGGTTCATTTTTCTTTCCAGCCTCCTTCCAAGTAGAGTGACTATTTTTTCCTGAAGTGCTGGGAAATGGCGCTTTTGTTGAAAATCGTTGGCTTTCAAACTGTGACTATTAGTGAAGATGGCAGGGCAGCAGCTAGATCTGGCTGATTAAGCTTTCCCAGTCCTCTGTCTGGGCAGCTAATGAGACATGCACAGTTTGGGAACATATCTACTTCATTGAGTGGCTAAGCAAATGAAAACTTGCTCCCCTAAGACAGAAGTGTTAGTTTTATAACTGCAATGCTCTCTGGAAAAAGAGAAACAGAGAAATGATTATTCACCATGTTGGGTGCAATTTTGAGGCTGGTCCCTAAAAGCCAATCTTCTATCTCCTAATTTCAACCCATTGAAACTGGCAAGGGGACATTTCCTTAATAGTTAACTTTTCCATTTTCTCCAGGATAATATACTGGATCATATTTGAATTGTATTTTTTTCTCTTAACCTCTTAGCTTGTCATTTATAGACTCACAATTTGCACCCAAGTCCCAGGTGATGAAAACAAAGCACTTAGCGCGATTCATTGCATGATTCACGGTAAGGACCATGGAAGGGTTAGTCCCTTTTTCCCTTTTCACTCACCATCCACTGTTGCAACCACTGAGCTCTGCACTGGGTAACAACAGCTTTCCTGGGCAATCCGTGATGAAATGGGCATGCCTGTGTTGCAATGAAACTTTATTTACAAAACCAGGATTCTGAACAGCATTTTAAAGATAGAGAAAAAGCAAGTCAACAAATGTAAGGTACAAAAGTGAGTGGCATTGCCATGCTGGAGAAAAAGAAAGGTCAGCTGACCAGAGACAGTGAACAAGGAGAAGAAGCCCTGAGATGAGGTCTGGAGGCCGCAGGGGCCAGATCGGATGGGGGTGGGGGGTCTGCAGGACGTTCAGCGTTAAGCCTACACGCTTGTGAAAAGTTAGATATAGTGAGGGAAAACGAGAAGTCAGAGCAGATGACTGAATGTCACCCTCCTTGGAAGGAGCCAGAAAAGAAAAATGACCAACAAGGTCATCCACACAGGAAACTGGGAGAGGTTGAGGAATAGAACTCAAAAATTCTGTTTTGGACAGCACACAATTTGCAAACCATTTTCCGTTAAAAACAATGCTGCCCTGGCAATTAGTTATTCATGCTCAGCCTTCAACTCTGGTTCTCCTCGCTCTTTGTTGACATTGAGGTTCGGTTCCCTAGAAGAAGGGTGGACTTTAGCAGTGACAGAATCAGGTTGAACTGTCAGCTCCCGTGTTGTCTGGCTGTGTGAATTAGGGACCTCATAATTCAGGGACACGGATCTTCGGTAGTGCGGCTCTGCTACGTTTGGGGCACTCACCGTACAGTTCCTTCCTAATCTCCAGATTCAGCCTGTGCATAGGAGGGAGAGAGAGAGAGAAAGATCCAGAAAGGAAGGGGAAGGGATTCCCGCTCTTCACTGACCCTCCACTTGCTACCATGCATATTATATGCCGAGTCACATCCATTTCCCCCCAAACCCTGTGGTTTAAATATTGAAGGTTAAATAACACGAAACTCAGGTTAGTTAGACAACAATGGGTCACACTAGAAACGCAAGTCAGAGTCACTCCTCCATCATTTTTCTTGAAAGGATGATTAGACACAGCCCCTGACTTCCAGAAGCTCGCAGTCTCGTGGAAGGGGAAATGGTCACCGGCCATCACAACATGACGTGAGATTATTTGACAACTGAACTGGAGAAAGCCAATGATTGGGCGTTGAATGTCAAAGGTTGCATAGATGACCTTCAAAATATTGATTCTGCCTTGTAAATAGATGACTTCAGAATATCTGGATTACAAAGCACGGAGACAAGTATGGCTTGTTGTTGTTGTTAACCAAACAAGCAACGCATTTATTAATGTTTCGAACAGTCAGCTGCTGGGAATTTTAGAAGAGGGGTGAGAGGGGGAGGCACGCGTTCACCTGATGAGCCCAGCTGAATGGTCGCCGGGCCGGAGACCTTGGCAGATGATCCGAATGAGGACCCTGAAGGCAAGCACACAGGACAGAGTCCTGGCTAGAGGGGTCTGTGTCTGCAAATAGAGCCATTAGTCGGTTACAAGGTTAAGATTTGCCTGCTGGGATTCTCTGTTTTCATCTAGAAACTGAATATTTGCAGCTAATATTTGTGTGCTAATAAAATAGCTTCTCACAATATTGTCTTTAAAGGACACACACATGAGAACTATCAGGAGTGCTCAGGACTGCAAACACTGCTGGTTTTCTGTGAGGAGTCTCTCCAAAGCAACAGGGATGATGGTGAAGCCCTGGGCTGTGCAGGGGAGGACAGAGCTTCCCCCTGAGGTTAGAGAGAGTCACCCACCTGTGGGCCCAACCGTCACAGCTGATAGGGTTTCTCCAGAAACAGCTGCTGTTAGGATGATGCTGGACAAGCAGCTGAGAAAGTGGTTGAAGAAGACAGTTCTGTGTCTTTGTGGCCACACATGGGGTGGGTCAGACACTTCATTTCTGCCCAATTTCTCCAGCCATAACACATGCACATGCGTACATACGCTCAGGCACACATTTAAAGAAAAGCTTGGAAATCATAAAAGTTCTGAATATTTAGGCCAGTGATTTTTAACTGCGAAAATTTTTAAAGATTGTTAATTAAATTGTTTTTGAAAGAAGTTCAAAGCATAGTAAGTATATTCTTTTTTTACTCTTTTTTCTTTTGGATCAACATAATTTAAGTGCACATTCGAGTGTGCCATGAGATTAAAAAAAAGGGGGCGGGAAATGCTGTGTTAGAAGATGGAGATTCTCCATGGGCAGGCGTTCCTGACACCTCCTTGAGGATGACAGTGACAGCTGTCATTTATTCAGTGCTAGTGACGAGCCAGGACTCTCCTGTATAAAGTCCAAAATCGCTCTTTTATGCCCATTTCACAGATGAGGAAACTTCAAATCAGGGAGATTAAATAACCTGTCACAAGTCCCCCGCTGGTGAGTGAGGGGCTGGGATCGACTTCTGTGTTTCCCTGACGGGAGCTCGGGCCTCCCTGGAGCACGCACAGTGCAATCCCTCTCTGGCCACGTCTGAAGACTCTTTAATTGAGGGAATTTAAAATGTACCTACCCCTCCTTTTCCAGACATTGGAAAATCCTCTACCTCTAATTCTGACCCTGGATCAAAGCTGAAACAAGGCAAATCTTTACATATTGCTCACCTAGAGTTAGCTCCCCATGCTTTCATGTATATAGTGGTTACCCTTGAAGGATAACCAGTTTTTTTTTTTAATGATGATATCACTACTCTAATTTATTGTTCACCTATTTGTCAAACATGTATTATAGTAAACATGTCAGATACTTAAGACATACAATGTCAGGCCCCTGGCTCCAAGGAGTTGAAAATAAAACTAAGCTGAGCAAGGGAGGGAAGGGGAAGGTGGAGGCTGGGTGGAGGGAGGGTAATTGGTGGGGTCACATCTACGGTGCATCTTAGAAGGGTACAGGGGTGAAACTTACTAAATGCAGAATATAAAGGTCTGAACACATAACTAAGAAAATGCTGTGAAAGCTATGTCAACCAGCTCGATGAAAATATTTCAAATTGTATTCAAAACCAGCACATTGTACCCCATGCTTGCATTAATGTACACAGCTATGATTTAATAAAAAAGAAAAAAAAACTAAGCTGAAAAGAAAAAGACACAGATACAGGTTCCAACTAGGAAGAGTGAGATAAATGTCACTTGGACGGTTCACACAGTTTTGTTGTGAGAGTTCAAAACATCTTTGCCAAAATCAAGTAAGATATCCTGGTGGCTCAGGCAGGAGGGTTTGTGGACTTAGCACATGAAGAGAAGGATTTGCCACTACCTGGGATGGAAGGAGCTGGGGAAGGGCAGGTTGTGACTGTGAGTCCGTGGGCAGGTTAATAACCAGCTCTGTGTGACTTGGCCATTGACCTCCAAGCAGATGTGGGGAATCAATAGTTTAATCTTGCATTTGGAGTTCGAGAGAGAAGTCTGGACCTTTATGAATTTATTAGGAAGGCTGAAGGGATGAATTTATTAGGAAGGCTGAAGAAGCCAGACCCTTTCAGGGAATGAATTTATTAGGAAGGAGATGAAGGACCAGCATTGACCCCAGGGCAGCCCCTGATGAGAGATGAGAAAAGGCATCCATAAAAAAAGGTGAGAAGGAACCACCAGGAAAAGGGGGAGAGAATCAGGAGGCTTTATATTGTTAGGGTGGTTACAGATACACGAATGTGAGTTATTATTTTAACTATTACTAAGTGTACAAAGCAGTGGAATTAAAATGCTCAGACTGTTGTGTGGCCATCACCACTATCTATACCCAAAACATTTCCAATCATTCTCAACAAAAATTCCGTCTGAGTAAAAGCGCCCTCCCGACTGCTCGGGGCCCTGCGTCCCCCAGGCTACATTCTGTCCTGTGAGTCAGCTGTTCTCAGGCCTCGCTCGCTCCTGCTCCTTCGGTCCTATTGTGTCTGCTGAGTCCATCCCACCTGGCTGTTCGAGGTCCATCCAGGTTACGGCTGACGGGGTCTGACAGTTTAATCCGTGAACTTGCCTCCTTACTTGGGCAGAGCTGTGTTGGCGAGGTTTCACGCTGTGGCGTCTCAGCGTTATTCGTGTCCACGTGTGTTGGTGGCTTGCGGAGCCGAGTTCATTATTATTGTTCAAGTCTGAAAGGCCCCCCTTGGAGCAGCTTGAAGAGCCTCTGGGAGACTGGGCGAAGGATGCTACAGAGTCCAGATCCTTCCTACTCACTGGGCCTCCGATCTTCGGTCAGCCCCAGAAGGGACCAGCTTCACCCAGGGCCACTATGGGCCTTCTCAGAGGCGGGGCTTCCACCCTCCCCCTTCACCTCCCAGCGGCGGAAGGAGCCCCCCTTCCGGATGCAGGAGCACTCGCGTGCCTCATAATGACATTTCCATCAACAGCAGGTCACATACCTGACGGCGTCTCTGAAGACTGTAACACCATATTCTTACTGGACTTTTCCACGTCTATAGGGATAGTTAGATACAGATGCTGCCCGTGTGGCCACTGCCTACAGCGCTCAGGATGGCAACACGCACACAGGTGCACCCCGGAGCAGCGGGGGGAGCCACGGTGTGCACCCCGGAGCAGCGGGCTGCGACAGTGTGTACCCCGGAGCGGGGGGCTGAGCCACGGTGTGCACCCCGGAGCAGCGGGGGGAGCCACGGTGTGCACCCCGGAGCAGCGGGCTGCGACAGTGTGTACCCCGGAGCGGGGGGCTGAGCCACGGTGTGCACCCCGGAGCAGCGGGCTGCGACAGTGTGTACGCCGGAGCGGGGGGCTGAGCCACGGTGTGCACCCCGGAGCAGCGGCTGCGCGGTGCAGCCCGGGTGTGGCGGCCTCTCCACCCAGCCTGGCGCGGCGCATCCTGCACTGTCCACAGGCGTTTCTCAGGGCGCATCCTGATCTGTGAGCTGCCCCTCCCCTTCCTCAACTGGTCATCAGACTGTGGAGTAAAAGCAAAAAACGTTTGTAAAAGGTGTCACATTTCCACGAACAATCTCTTGTCTCGGGAGATTTGCGCGTTGTCTCAGTACTTCGGAGCTGCCTCCTCCGAGTTGGTGGCACCTGGGCTGAGGGTGCGGACGCTGACCTGCAGTTTCTCCCCCTCCCGGCCCCAGCCTCCTGCGCCCCAGTCACCGGGGTCTCCTAGGCTCCTCCTCTGTAGAGACTGTTCCTTCTTCCCACCGCTGTCCCTCTGTGCGCTCGGGGACGCCTCTGTCTTCCTCGGCTTGACACGGTTGTACTCTTGGGGGTCACTCTGTTGCCAACGAGGAGCTCTCGTTGACCAAACCCACGCTGGATCTGAGCCCGGGTCCCTTCCCCAGATGCCCGCAGACACCGGGCGCAGCCTGCGGCGTGAGGCACTGTTACGAACGTTCCTTCTTTACCCTTCCTTTTCCATCCGGAATCCCAGCTGGGCACAGGGTTCACTGAGGACACGCAGCTGGCAGATGCCGGCACAAGCCAGTGAGGGGCCTTGGGAGGCTTCACTTGTCGGTGAGGCCTGTTGGTCCTCAGAAGACTGTTTAGCCCGGAGACCACGCGCCATCCTCTTCTCTCTGTCCTTCAGAGGACCTTGCCCAGAGCAGGTGTTCAATATTGTATTATTGATTGATTCCCATCCAAAATTAATCTTGATTGAAGAAATTTCAGTTGTCACAGATGCTTTTCCCCTAAGAGCTCTGAATTCCAATAACCTAGACCCAGAATTTATTTTTAAAACCTTATTCTTTACAATTACCCTGGTAAATTCTTTAACGTACTGGACATTATTTTACAACAAGACATCTTTATACTTGGATATCTCTGTATTTTTCTTATGCTTTTGTCTCTGCCTGGAACACCATTCCTCCTCCTGTCCAGCTAGAAAACCCTTCTTATGTCCAAAGATCCAGCTGAAATGCCCCCTTCCCCAGGCAGACTTTGTACCCACTTACATGACAATAGTTCCTACACTTAAGTCAGTGTAGCTGTTTAAGCATCAGCCCCATTATGCTGTGAAATGATTGAAAATAACAATAGTATGTTACAGCACTTTGAGCTTAGTGCCTGGAACCTCTCCTGAGGCCTAGGGCACTGACTGAGGTGCTCAGTTGAGGGTGTGACAAAGGAGTGAATGAATGAGGACACCCAGCTTGACTAAATCGGCGCCCAGCAAGTCACCCATGATGATTGCAACTGAAGAATTTTACTATGAGAACATTTTTGCAAAAATCAATGAATCGGGTGAAATACTAAAAGAACACGCAGCCGGAGCCTCTAGAATGTACAGTAAGTTCACGGGGCAGCCAGACAAGAACCTGAGCCCTGAGGATCCAGCCTGCCACCTTTCCCACTGGTCAGCCCCGGCAGGCCACAGCTTGCTCCTTTACCCCCTTCCTGTATCACTGGCCACATAGCAGCTCTTGGGATTCTCCAACGGGCTGTGTGAAGGTCCAGTCTCCTGGAAGGGCTTGTGCCCCTCTGACTCCGGAAAGCAAGGAGCTCCTTGTTCCAGCAGATGTGTCCCCCCCGAGGAGGCTGCAGACAAACTTGCTTAGCTTCCTCTTAATTGTGTATGAAATGCAAATGTGTCCCTCTCACACACCAGTGACATCCTTGGTCTGCTCCTATGCAGGGGCCGATAATGCCAATTAAATGCCAAGGCTCACTTAACAGGTGTGCTGATTGCCTCTGCGCTGTGATTTAGTGGAACAGCACTCCGGGTATGAGGCAGACGAGAAACACATCCCCTCTCCCTGCTCCCCGCCTTGCCTATTAGCTTTTACATTTGCTCTTTGCTGCCAGGAATGAACTTTTCTTTTTTTTTTTTTTCCTAAAAGCAAAATCAAAAACATGCTTCCTGTGTGAAAGCTAAATAAATAACGGTTCTGATCTCTAGGCCATCTATCTTATCTGCGCGCATCCCCAAAGGGAGGACCCCAGTCTTTGCCTGGCCCATCCCCAACTCTAACGACCCTAAGTCACAGTTTCCTGAGTCACCTTCCTAAGGAGGCAAAGCCCTGAGTCATTTTCCCACCCAAAAGCCTTCAATGACATCCTATTGTCTAGTCAATCAAAAGCACATGCTTCATCTGGGAACTCAAAATCCTCTGTGTATTGGACCAATCCTTTTTTACAAAATAATCTCCTACTGCACCCTTAGCCCGCATGGAACTTATGCTCGACTTGTCACATCTACTTTCTTGAGGAAGCGTCTCAGTCACTTTTCTTGCATCCTCAGGGGGGTGGCATAGCCCTTCCCCAGAATCACCTCACGGATCTCACTAATTAGAACTTTCCTCTTTCCCCCTAAATCCCAGAGTCGGTGCGGAATTACCAATCTGAATGTTTCCTATATGTATCAGTCGCATGATGGTTATTTTACTGGCACAACTTTATTCCATCTTTCCTAAGTGAGATGTCGTGATCTCATTTTAGGGATGGGAAAACTGAGTCTCTGCATGGTAAAGTAACTTTCCAAAGGTCACAGAGTTAATAAGAGGCAAAACCTAGCATTAGAGCTGGATTCGGAGTGAGTCAGATGCCCAGCACTTATCCTCAATGCTGGATACTACTTATTTATTACTGAGTAGCAGGGACATGACAATTCTTCATTTCTGTGCTCACTCTAACACTAAATTATGAGTCCTCAGAGAAGAGAAAATGCCCCATTTTTTTTTCCTGTGTATTCCTCTACTTCAAAGTAGAAGCATCTCACAAGCAGATGCTGTTAAATTGTTTTGTAGCAATGCTGCCTGTCCAGAAAGGACGATGTCTCTTCCCAGAGGCACTTTTTACTATAAGGATATCTATGGACACATTGCATGAAAGTGTGGATTTAAATCCTTCTGGCTTGGAGGTTGGATTATTGGTCATAACTATACCAAAGGTCTATGGCCGGAAGCTATAGGGGATCCCTTTTTAAATTATGTACAGTCTATAAAATTAAATTGTATGACCCAGACCCATTAGAATGCTGTGTTCCCCTCACCTTTGGTTTCTGCCTTCCACTAGTCTAGGGTCCTACCCAGAGAAAAGCAGTGCCAAATCCTGCTGCTTTCCAAAGTCTAACTCCATCATCGGGAGGACAGGCCCACTGCTCTCAGACGGAGCTGCAGAGAAGCTTGCCCAAAGACAATTTTCATTTCAAAGCTCAAACGTGAAAAGCGCTCCCTTGCAGGGTAAATGAACCCACTGTTTTCTTGCTAAATCAAGCTCTGTTGAAGGGAAGCTGGAGAAGGAACCTGGCAGAAGCATTGATGAGAGAGGGAGTGGAAAACCAAACTTTGATCTCTTCTTCTTCATTTTTTTTTTTCATTTTCATAGCTAAGTTTTACTTGGCTGAATAAATGAACTGTGTTTTCTCAGATGCATTGAGAAAGGCAACCAGTGGGCAAGTCTTGTTTAGTGAGAAGGTCTGATGTTGCTGGCCTTCCATAGGACCTAAAGGATTAGTCGACCTTTCACCCCAGCACCCCGATCCCTGTGGTCGTTTGCACTTTGGCTGTGCGGGAGGATCACAAACATCTGTCTTCCCCTTGTCCACAGGTGGAGGTTCAAGTTTTTGGAACTCAATACTCACACAGCGGAAGTCCCTGGGTCCCTCTATAAATCTGAAAATGGGGCCAAAAGTGGGGTGGAGAGGCCACAAGAATTTCCTAGTGGGCCACAGGCAGGTCCTGCCTCCTTGAATCCCCTCAGCTGCTATTGGGTCTCGGCCACCTCTTCTGTAACAAGAGGAGATAACTCTCATGCTGAGCGTTTATCACACTGGGCTGCCCAGCTTCCCGGCAGAAGGAGAGAATGGTGTTATCAGGGACCAGGGGACAGGGAAAGTGGAGATATGTTGGCCACAGGATACAAAATATCAGTGAGAAAGGAAAAATAAGTTCAGGAGAGCTATTCATGTAACTCACTGATTACAAGTTGTAACAATGTATTGATTACTTGAAATTGCTTAAGGACCTTGATTTTAAATGTCTTTCCAAAAAGAAAATAAGTGTATGAGATAATAGGTATGTTAACTATCTCAATGTAGGCATTGCACAATTCGCGCCTACATCAAAATAGCTTTCAGAACATCACAAATACATTCAATTTTTATTTATCAACTAAATAATAAATAAGAAAATCAAAATAGAACAGTATCCCCCCCTCAGCCCCTCACAGGAAGATCTGCATCCTCTGAAAGTTGTTCAAGGAGTCGGCACGGAGTCAGGAGAGGAAGAGGAGGACCTTGGCCTGCCAGGTGCTGCAGCTGGTCCCCAAAGCCGGCAGGGAGCAAGAGACCATCTTCACTCTCAAGGGGATCGCAGAGATCCCTGCCCAAGTGCATTCTCTGTGATTTTGAGGACGCACACAGTAATTACCCCTAGGTTGAAAACAACAATGACAACAGCAAAAACCTTTCCACCTCCATTTGGCTCTTTCCCCTGGTGTTACCAGTAGGATACCAGGAGTCAGTTCTTATACAGCCACCTTGGATTGTCCCCCCTTCTTAATGAATGGATCCACCCCTCCAAGGGTTGTGGGTTGTGAGGGAGATGAAAGAACACACCACACACACTCACACACACGCACCATGTAGGACTGAGCTGCAGCAAAGGCTGGAATAGAACCAGACTACATCTTAACACCCAAGACAGTCAGAAGGGACCCCAGACTGGACCTCACCAAGTGAAACTGGACACTCCATCAGTTGTCATCTCTGTTTTACTTCTCTAGATTCCTAAATTCTACCCAGCAATGTTAAAACACTGTGGATGATGACAGAGAAGAGTAGATAGGAACAAGGTAACACCTTTCCCATTTAGAAACAAAGCCAGCCTCACGTCAATAGCAAAAAAGAGAGAGAGAGAGAGAAATAACAGAGCAGAGAGTCCAAAGAGGCAGGGGAAAGACACTGGGCCTGCTCCACTGCACCCCCGTCCCAGCCTATAGCTGAGGTGACAGGTGTGAGGATGGAGAAGGTGGGTGGGGTGACAAGACACCCCCCCTCCTGGATTATACTCTGGCCATATGTGTTTGCAGCACAGAAGAGGATGCTGTTGTGATTGTTGTTTCTAACCTCATCCACACAGCCTGCTTATTTTTTATTGTTGGGGGTTCACTGAGAGTACAAAGAAGCAGGTTACCCTGATTGCTGTTGTGAGTTAAAGTTCCTCTTATCAATGGGCAAGAGAGATGGATAGAACCTTCTCTAAAAAAGACAGATGAATGGCTAACAAACACATAAAAAAATGCTCATCATCGCTAGTTAGTAGAGAAATGCAACTCAAAACCACCCTGAGATACCAGCTAACCCCAGTGAGAATGGCCCACATCACAAAATCTTAAATCTGCAGATGCTGGCATGGATGTGGAGAGAAAGTAACATTTTTATACTTCCGGTGGGACTGCAAACTAATACAACCTTTTTGGAAGGAAATATGGAGAACCCTCAAAGAACTC
>CAUYON010166561.1:0-74987 GCA_963573935.1 Arctocebus calabarensis
TGTAGTCCCAGCTACTAGGGAGGCTGAGGCAAGAGAATCGCTTAAGCCCAAGAGCTGGAGGTTGCTGTGAGCAGTGTGACGCCACGGCACTCTACCCAGGGCGATAAAGTGAGACTCTGTCTCTAAAAAAAAAAAAAAAAGCTTTGAAAGAAGTTTCTCTTGGAGGAAGAAAATTATATGATTCAGAAATTCAAATCCATGCAGAAAAAGAAAAAGCCGTGAAGAAAAAAGAAATAAAGATAAAACAATATTTTAAATTTTTCTTATTCTTAATCTAAATATAACTGTTTTAAAATAATAATGTAATAGCTGATTATAGCATGTGAATAAGGGAGATGAATGAAGGCAATCTTATGAAGTGGGATTTATGCTACTCTGTCTCCAGTTACTTCCACTATACATGAAGCTGTATGGTATTATATGGAGATAGACTTCGGATAGTTATCAATGAATATTGCAAATGACTTGGCTGCCAATTATATAAATACATATATTTTAAATTGGGAGAGGAAATGGAATTATAAAATGTTCCAAAAAAAAAAAAAAAAACCCAGAGGAAACAGGAAGAAAAGATTGGGGATGAGGAGGAGAACAATTTAATTACAAAGGAAATAGTCGCAAACTTCATACTGGGCCGTGTTGTTTAATGTCATTCTCAGGGTTGCTATGATCATTTTTTGTATGAAATCAAAATTTAAATTGTAGAGACAGTAAAAGAGATTGTCCTCCCTACTACAGATGGGCCTCCTCCAAACTACTGAAGGTCTGAATAGAACAAATGAAGATGACTTTCATGACTAAGAAAGAAGTGAATTTCTGGTCTGCTATCTTTGAACTGGCATACCACCTTTTTCCTGGTTTCTATATTACAACTGAAACTTCAGATCCTCTTGGGTCTTGAGCCTGTTAGCCTTCAGAAACTAAGGAATCAGCTTCCCTGGTCGATAGGCCAACAGACTCATACTGAAACTACACTAATTGTTTTCCTGAGTTTTTAGTTTACCACCTCACACTGTAGATGTTGATATTTGTAACATCTATATAGTCATTTGGACAAATTCCTTATAATAAATACCTGTGTGCATGTATATATATGTGTATGTGTATCTTCTTAATTCTTTTTCTCTGACAGATAGAGATATTAATTAAATAAGTTATCACTTTAAATATGAATTGTCTAAATATACAAAAGAAAATAAAATATTAGAATATATCAAAACAAGAGCTATATTAATTTTAGACGAAGTGGATTTCAGAGCAAGAAAAATTAGGGGAAGAAAGGGCATTATATCACAATAAAGAATGAAATTCTTTAAGGAGATTTAAAAATTCTCATTATATATGTATCTAACAAGAGCTCATCAGATGCAAGACAAAACTGACAGAACTGAAAATAGAAATAGACAAATCCAGTCTTATAGTTGGAAATGTCAAAACCTCTGTTTTAGTAATTGCTAGATCAAGCAGGCAAAAAAATCAGGATATATATAGTTGACATAAATAGCACAATCAATCAACTTGATAAAATTGACATGGTATGGAATACTCCTTCCAACCAAAAAATACATATTCTTCTCAGTCCATGGATTCACCATGAAAAACTAAAGTCTTCCCTATAAAACAAACCTTAATGAATTTACAAGAATCATAAGTATACCCTTAGACCACAATGGAATTAACCTAAAAGTCAATGGCAGAAACATAACTGGGATATTTTAAATATTTGATGGTTAAAAATATAATTCTAAATAGCAGCATTGTCAAGAACTGCCAAGAGAAAGTTAGTGATATTTGTATTAAATAAAAATTACATGCACATTATCAAAATATGTGACATTCAGTAAAAGCAGTCAGTATAGAAGGAAATTTGTAACACTAATATGCTTGAAAATTTCTAAAATTAACACCATGGCTTTTACTTCCAGGAAACTGGAGAAAACAATAATTAAAGTTTAAATCAAGCAGAAGAATACAAATAAAAATTGAAGGAGAAATCATGAAATCAAAAATAGAAAATATAGAAATAAACTAAATGATGGTTTTCTGAAAAGATTAATAAAGTTGATAAATTTCAGTCAAGGATAATCAAGACAAAAAAAAAAAACCACCACAATTTGACAATATGAGAGAGGGCCTATAAAAAGTGATTCCATGTGAATTAGAAGAATAATAAAGGAATACTCTGAACAATTTTGTGTCCCCAAATGGATATATTCTTTGGAAGATACAAGTTACTCAAACTCATACAAGAGGACAGGCATAATCTTAATAGTACTATATATATTAAAAATATTAGTAAATAATAACTTTCCTTAAAAAATTGCCAGTCCCAGATGATTTCACTGGTCAAAGAATTATACCAAATATCTAAGGAAGAAATTATGGCAATTCTCCACCATATCATACAGAAAATAGAATAAGAGTGAAAATTTTCTACCTCATTATATAAATCATCATTATTCTAATATCAAAATAAATAAAGAAATTACTGGTAAGTTCAAGTCAATATTTCTTTTAGATATTAATGCAAAAATTTAATAAAGTATTAGCAATTATAGTCCAAAAACATATTAAAATAATTATATACCATAATCAAATGGTGGAATGTAGGCATGTACAAGCCTGATTTAATGTTTGAAAGTGAATTGATGTAATTGACCAAACCAATAAGGTAAAGATTAAAGTTTATATGATTATGTTAATGAAAAAGTATTTAACAAAATTGGAACACATCCATTATAAAAACCTGAGAAAACTAGAAATAGAGAACCTTAATTCTCTATTGAGAAAACCAGCTTACAAAGAAATTAACAGCTAGCAACATTATACTGATGCTAAGGAACTAGACATTTAGCTTTTCATATCTATGAGGAGGGATAAAGCAAAAATGTCTTCTCTTATCACTTTTATTCAGCATCATACTAGACATCATTACTAGTGTAATAATACAATAAAGGAAACAAATGGTATAGTTAGGAAAGAAAGACATAAAAAGTTTTCACAGATAACATGCTTATCTAAGTAGAAACTCCCAAAGTAGAAATGAAAACAAATACACAAACAAACAAACAAACAAAAGTACTTCTATAACCAAGTATAAGAAATTTGTTGGCTATAAGGTGATATATATGAAGTAGTTGTACCCTTCCATATAAGCAATGTACATTTAGGATGTTAAACTTTAATATTGCATCATTTAGCTTAATACTCAATAAAGTAAAACAATGAGGAAAAAATTTAACAAAATAAGAGATAGTTCATAGGTGGAAAATAACAAAAATCTGATGAAAAACATCAAAGACAACCTACATAAATGGACATCATAATTGGAAGATGCAACTTCGTAAAAATGTCAGTTTTTAACAACTTGTTCAATAGAGTCAATGTAATGACGGTCAGAATCGCAGGATGCTATTTTGTAGATAGTGCTAAACTGATTCAAAGATTTACCTGAAAAGACAAACTGCCTGGAAAAGCTTATACAATAATAAAGAAGAGCAAAGCTTGAGGGCCGGCAAAACCTATTGCTATAAAGCTTATGTAATCAAGATAGCACAGTATGGGCACAAGAGTAAACCCATAGATTAGAGTAACAGAGTAGAGAGCCCAGAAATAGACACCCACAATTGCAGTTAATTCATTTTTGACAATGAAGCAAAGTGTTTTAAACAAATAGTGCTAGAACAATTTAACATCTACGTGCAGGGGAAGTTGTGTGTGTGTGTGTCTTATACCATTCACATAAATTCACTCAAAATGTATCATGGATCTAAATGTAAAACTCCGAACTATAAAACTTTTTGAAGAAAGTATATAATAAAATGTGAGTGACCCTGAATTTAGCAATACGTTTCCTTACAGAGTAATCATGAAGAAAACCCTAGACAAATCCCAACTGAGTAGCACACCTGACCAGCACCCTTCACAACTGTCAAAGTCATAAATTAAAAACTGGGGATATCTGAAAAATGTTGCATCATCGAAGAGGCTGAGGAAACTTGACAATGCAATTCAAAGTGACATCCTGGATGGGATTTTGGAATGGAAAAAGAACACTAGGGAAAACCTTTAGAAATCTAAAGAAAGCATGGGCTTTATTTTAGTTTAGCAAATGTATCAGTAATTTGTCATTAATTGTGATAAATGTACTATTCCATTGTAAAATGATAAAAATAGAATGAGATCCCTCTGTATTTCTATCATTACTTCTTTAAATCTAAATCTATACCCTAAAGATCATAAAAATATAGAGTTATTGTACAAATGTAAAATTATACATGTTTCTATTTTTATATATATTAACAAGCTATATACATATGAAAAATTCCAAGGTTGAACACACTCAAACTATTTTGAAAACAGTTTGTTTTCTTCATTAATAACATCTTTAAAAAAGTAAAACATATTTCCGAAGTCAACTGGAAGACATTATAATAGTATTAAATATTTTTTTAAGTGAGTTGTTGAAATTTAATTATAATTTCTTTAAAACCAGTTGGGAATTTTTAGTTATGCAATTCAAAGATTGTATTTAGCATGAAAATTTGAGTTTTGAAGCTTTTTGAAAATTGAAATTGTTTTGAAATAAACCTTGAAATAAATATGACTTTATTGAATTTTTTTGTAGTGATCCTTTTACATATATCACTACAAAACTAATAATGAGTTAAATGAAAGGGAATGAAAACTAAAAGTTAGAAGAATTACATATTACTTTGTATAATCAAATTTGAGGAACATTTTTTGATAATTCAAATTATTTATTTATTTATTTATTTATTTATTTATTTATTACAGGTTATTGTGAGCCTACAAACTACTGGGTCATAATTTTTTTTTTGTTTGCTTTTTGCAGTTTTTGGCCCAGGGTGGGTTTGAACGCACCACCTCCATCATATGGGGCCAGTGCCCTACTGTGTTGAGACACAGGTGCCACCCCAGGGTCATAATTTTTGAATTTGTTACATACAGTCCCTCTTGTAGTTGTGTTCTGCACCCAAAAGTTGTGCCATACATACCTACCTTGTGTCCTTAAGTGGGAGTACACCAATTCCCACTTTCTCTTCCCTCTCCCCCACACTCTCTCCTCACAACTTGAATAAAATTAAGTTTTTCTCCTATGTGGGCATGAGTTGGATGGTCTACAGGTTTCATAATAAAATCGAGTGTATTAGATACTTGCTTTTCCATTCTGGTGACACTTTATTAAAAACAATGTGTTTCGGCTCCATCTAGGTTAATACAAAAGATACAAAAAGTCTCCATCCTTTCTTATGGCCAAATTGTACTGCATGGTATACATATACTCATAGCTTGTTACTCCATTCTTGCGTTGATGGCCATTTAAGTTGTTTCCACATCTTGGTAATTATAAATTGAGCTACGATGAACAATCTAATGCAAATATTTTCATGATAAAATGAGTTTGTTTCTTCTAGGTAGATGCCTCATAATGGGATTGCAGGATTAAATGACAGGTCTATTTTGAGTTCTTGAGGACTCTCCATGCTTCTTTCCAAAGAAGCTGTATTAGTTTGCAGTCCCGCCAACAGTGTAACAGTGTCCTGCTTCTCTCCACACTCATGCCAGCATCTGCAACTCTGGGACTTTATGATGGGGGCCACTCTCATTGGGGTTAAGTGATATCTCAGATGATTTTGATTTTCATTTTTCTGATGGTTAGAAATATTGAACTTTTTTTACGGGTTCTTTTTTTTTTGGCCATTTGTCTGTCTTCCTCAGAGAAAGTTCTACTCATGTCTCTTGCCCAGTGACAGATGAGTTTTTTTTTTTTTTCTGTTGATTAATTTGAGTTCTCCATAGATCCTCGTTATCAAGCCTTTGCCAGATTTTTAATATAAAAATATTTTTCCCATTCTGAAAGTTGTCTATTTGCTTTTTAATTGTTGTGTCCTTAGCTGTGGAAATTTTTTTCAGTTTAATTAAGTCCCATTTGTTTATTTTTGTTGTTGTTGAGATTGCCTCTGAAGTCTTTTTCATAAAGTCTTTTCCAGGACTTACATCCCCAGTTTTTCCCCCACTTTTTTCGAGTATTCTTATATTTTCATATCTTTGATATAAATCTTTTATCCATCATGTATTAATTGTTGTTAGTAGTGAAAAATGTGGAACCAATGTCGTTCTTTTCCATGTGGTTATCCATTTATTGAGTAGGGATTCTCTTTTCCAGTGCATTCTTTAGCTTTTATTTGAAAGAACATATGCCTGGTTTCATTTCATGATTTTCTATTCTGTTCTGTATGACTATGTCGCGATTTTCATGCTAATATCATGCTGTTTGATTATTGTAGACTTGCAGTATACCCTAAACTCTGGTAAACTGATGTCTCCAGCATTGTTTTTATTACTAAGACTTGCCTTGGCTCTATAGGTTTTTTTCTGGATTCATACAAATGAAGAACTATTTTTTCCAGTTCTTCTAAGTTACCATGTTGGTGTTTTAATGAGGATTGCATTAAATCTGTAGAATTCTTTGTGTAGTATAGGCATTTAAACAATGTTGATGTTAATGTCTTCTATTGTTTCTTTTCACTGGTTTTCATAATTTTCTCTGTATAGGTCCTTAACCTCTTTTGTTAGGTATGTTCCTAGGTATTTTGTTCTCCTTGAAGCTACTGTGAAGTGAATCGTTTCTTTGATTAGCTCCTCAACTTGGCTGTTATTGGCATGTACAAAAGCTTCTGATTTGTAGACATTGATTTTGTACCATGAGATGTTACCATATTTCTTAATCTCTTCTAGGAGAATAATGGTTGAATTACTGAGGTTTCTAAGTATAAGATCATATGATTGCAAAGAGCAAGAGTTTGCAATCATATGACCTTCTGCTTAGAAAAAGTATAAGATTCTCTTCCCCATTTTGATGCCCTTATTATCCTTCTCTTGCTTGATTGCATTGACTAGAACTTCCAGCGTTATGTTGAATAGTAGTGGCAACAGAGGATATCCTTGTCTGGTTTCTGTATTACGTGGAACTGTTTTAAGTTTTACTCCATTCAGTATGATATTAGCTGTGAGTTTAGTGTGGATGGCTTCAATTATTTTAAGAAATGTGGCACCTATACTTATATTCTTAAGTGTTCTTGTTACAAAAAGATGCTGACTATTTTATTCTTCGTCTATTGAGAGGATCATGTGGTCTTTCTTTTGACTTCTATTAATATGGTTAATTACATTTATGGATTTGCATATGTTAAGCCAGTCTTGCGGCCCTGGGATGAAGCCTACTTGATCATGATGTATAACTTTTTTAACATGTAGCTGTAATCTATCATGTAAGATTTTATTGAGTATTGAGCATCAATATTCATTAGTGAAATTGGTCTATAGTTCTCCTTTCTAGTTGGGTCCTTTCCTAGTTTTGGTGTCAGAGTGGTATTTGCTTCATAGCATGTGTTGGGGAAGGTTCCTTCATTTTCAGTGTTTTGGGATAGGTTTTGCAGTATGGGTATAAGCTCATCATTGAAGACTTAATAGAATTCTGATGAGAAGCCATCTGGTGCTGGGTTTTTGTTGTTGTTGTTGTAAGATATTTTATTGTTTCATTAATCTCAGTGTTTGATATTGGTGTGTTTAAAAGATCTATTTCTTCCTAATTTAGTACATGGAGATGGTGTGATCTCAGGTATTGGTCCCTGTCCTTCACATTGACAAACAAATTTCTGGTCTTAAAGTTTCTTGTAGTAGTCAGAGATAATTATTCATCTCTTAGAGGTATCTGTTGTTATTTCTCCCTTTTAGTTTCTGTTTGAGCTTATTAGAGATCTTACATTTTTGTTTCTAATTAATCTGGCGTAAGATTTATCAATTTAATCTTTTTGTCCCATTGATTTTTCTGAATAATTCTTTTCATTTCAGTTTCCTTTATTTCTGATTTAATTTTGGTTATTTCTTTTCTTATGCCAGGTTTGGGAATGTATTGTTCTACTTTTGTCATTTACTTAAGATGACTTATTAGATTGTTGATGTGTTCTCTTTCTGTTTTTCAGATGTGGGTATCTAATGCAATAAATTTCCCTCTTAGGAGTGAGTGCCTTTTCAGATCCCACAAGTTTTGGTAACTTATACTTGCATTGGTGTCATATTTGAGGAATTTAATAATTTCTTCCTTTATCTCTTCCTTAACCCAGCTGTCATTAAGCATAAGGTTGTTTATTTTCCATTCCTTTGTATGAGTATGAAATTTTTTTGTTGGAGTTGGGCTTTACCTTTATTGCCTTGTGGTCTGAGGATATACAAGGAATAATTTCAATTCTTTTAATTTTGTTGAGGTTTCATGTGTGACCTAGGATATGATCAATTTTGGAGTACATTCAATGGGCTGACAAGAAGAATGTATATTCCTTAGCTTTGGAATGATGTGTTCTGTATATGATAAGCCCATTTGTTCTAGGATTGCATTTAAATCATTTGTATCTTTGTTTATTTTCTGTTTAGATGATCTGTCTATGTCCACCAGAGGTGTTTTAAAGTCCCCTGATAATATGATGTTATAGGATCTCATATTGCTCAGACCAATCAAGCTCTGTTTCATAAATCTTAGAATATTTAAGTTGTGTGCATAGATATTTAGAATTTAAATGTTCTTTCTATGCATTGTTTCCTTGACCAGTGTGAAGTGAACTTGTTTGTCTTTCTCTAGTTGCTTTAAATTCATGTGTATCTGAAAATAAGATTGTGAGTCCTCCTTCTGATTTCCATCTGTCTGAAATGTTGTTTTCCAACGCTTAACTCTGAGTCTTGTTTTGTCTTTTAAGTTTAGGTTTTTTCCTGGAGATGGCATATGGATGATTTGTGACTTTTTTATCAAGTCAGCAAGGCTATGCCTCTTCAGTGGGGAAGTCAAGCCTCTAACATTTATTGAGAAAACTTATAACTGTGGTGAAAGTTTATTCATCTTATTTTGTGAAGATTCATTGCTTAGTTTTATCCTTTGCATCATTGTGGAAGCTAGAGTTTGTCTTTTAGTTTATGGGTGTTTACTTCACTGGTGGTCCATTGTGATGGTCAGTGTAGAGAATAAGTCTTAGTATTTCCAGTGGAACTGGTCTTGTTTTGGCAATTTCCTTCAGTGTTTGTGTATCAGTAAAAGATTTGATTTCTCCATGAATTTTGAAGCTTTGTTTAGCAGAATACAGAATTCTGGGCTGAAAATTGTTTTGTTTTAGAAGGTTAAACGTAGCTGACCATTCTCTTCTGGCTTGGAAAGTTTCAGGTAAAACCACTGTCAACTGATGGATTTGACTTTTTAGGTCAATTGGTGTTTAACTCCTGGCTCCTTGCAGAATTTTCTCTTTCATCTGTACTTTGAATAAGCTCATTACAATGCATCTTGGAGTTTCTGTATTTGTTTTGAGATGACCTGGAGGTCAATATCCCTCTAAAAGAGTATTTTGGACTCTTTGGCAAAACTTAGGAAGTTTCTATATATATATGTTTCCTTATAGTAGAGCCTCTTTTCCTTTGGGGCAGTCTTCTTTCCCTTCAGGAATACTTATAATTCTTATGTTTGAATGCTTTACAAAGTCCCATAATTTTGAGTGAATATTCTGCTTTCTTTCTCTTCTTTTCCACCTCTTTGACAACCTGGGTTAGCTCAAGAACTTTGTCTTCTGTCTCTGAGATTCTTTTTTTCTCTTTGTCTTATTTGTTATTGATACTCTCTACTGCATCTTTAAGTTCTCTGATTAACTCTTGTAAGTTCTTAAGCGCTGCTATACCTTTTGTATATTCTTCATATCTTTTGGCCATTTTTTTGTTCTGTTTTTCTACTTTCTCTTCAATTCTCTTTATTGTTTTTGCCATCCATATTTTAAATCCCCTATTTTTTATTTCCATTAATTCTTCACAGGTTAAATCCTCTTTGGTAGCTGTCTCATAATCCCTTGGGGTTGTTGTTGCTGTAGTTTTGTTTTTCATGTTGTCAGAATTTTTCTATTGGTTCCTCTTCATGTGTTTTCTTCTTATTCACTTTCTTCTTTTACTTTTTACTTTTCACTATCTCCTTCACTTTAAATCACTTTGTCTCAGAGCTAAGGTGCTGAAAAAACCTTTTGGTATAAGGCTGAAAGGAAGATAAATGCAAAGAGAAAGTACAGAGAAAGAAAAGAAAAAGATCAAGAAAAAAAAAGAAAGGGATGGAAGGAAGGAATTTAAGAAAAATATAGAAGAATAGTAAGAGAGAAAGAGTGGCAGGAGAAATGGAGGTGTTCTGTAAGTTTCTTTAACAATCCTCACAGGTCTAGGACTTTGGGGAGCTGGGCTGGGTGGGTCCCTTGAAGTCAAGAACTCCTTACCAACCTGGCCAATAACAAGACAATACTTATGCCAAATACAGAAAAAATCAGCAATATGTCACAGTAGGGAATGGTCCAATTACTTCTTTCCAAAGACAAAACTTAAAAGATCACCAAGGAGCTCATGGCCACCTTTAGTCGTACCTATGCTGACACATCAATCAGAACAATGTCTTGCGGCTCGGCGCCTGTGGTTCAATGGACTAAGGTGCCAGCCATGTACACCTGCACTGGTGGGTTTGAATCCAGCCCCCGGGCCCACCAAACAACAATGATGGCTGCAACCAAAAAATGGCCAGGCATTGTGGTGGGTGCCTGTAGTCCCAGCTACTTGGGAGGCAGAGGCAAGAGCCCAGGAATTGGACGTTGCTGTGTGCTGTGATGCCACGGCACTCTACCCAGGGCGACAGCTTGAGGCTCTGTCTCAAAAAAAAAAAAAAAAAAGAACAATGTCTTGAACCCCAGCTCTCAGAGTAGAGGAAAAAAATAAAATAAAATTAGATAAAAAATTTAAAATATAATTGTATGAGATAAAGAAGAAAAAAAGGAATATCTTAGCTGTTGCATCAGAAATTTATGTTGGGAAAATGAGAAAAGTATAAAAATCTCTACCAAAAGAGAGCAATAAAAAAGAAGGAATAAAAGGGGCTAAAAAACCATAACAAAAATGGAGGATCTCTTGATATTAAAAAAATTAATGATGAAAAAATAAAAATATAACCAACCAAACAAACAAACAAACAAACAAAAAAACTAAACAAAACATAACAGTAAAAGAGAAAAAAAGAGAAGGAAAAGCTAAGGAAAAAAATTGAAAAAAGAAGCAAAGAATGTAAAACTGTGTGTGTGTGTGTGTGTGTGTGTGTGTGTAGCAATATATTTCTTGAAGATCAGATGGTGCTGTAGTATTTGGAGATAAAGAACACATGTTGTATTTTCTGTATATGATGTGGTAGGAAGCAATTCTCTTATTGCCAAGGAGATCAGAACTTGTCTTTCTGACTTCTTTGTCCTCAGTCTAGGCTTGTTCATGTCAACTGTTTTCAGTTCCCATAGGACTGGGTCCCAAAGTTTTCTCCAGAATTCCCAGGAAGCCTGTCAGACTATGGCCCCTGATAGCAAAGAGACCCTTCTGGGAGTTGCAGGGGCCACTCAGCTTACTGTAAAGATTTATGCTTGAGCTCAGCAGGCACATCAGACTAGGCAGTGCACTAGGACATCCCGTGTGCACAATCTTCTTACAATGGGGGCACTCTGCCAGCCAGCAGCAAAGCTGATGGAGGAACCAGTCTTCCTGGCATTCAACCCTGGTCTCCAGTGGCTATTTGAGAATACTCACTGCACTATTTAGCTGCCCAATCAAAAATAAAAATCCGTCAGGACAGCTCTTTCCAGTCTCTAGCCCTTTGTGGGAGAGCCAACTGACCAGCTGCTTCTGCCCATACCAAGCACCTGCCTTCAACTATGGTTTGCCTTAGCTTTTGATCTCCTTGTTGGCTCATTAAGTCTCCTGCTGAATCACTGTGTGCCCCAGGAGTATATTTCTGTGCATATTTCCCAGTCATAGGTGGCTGAAGTCCACTTTCCCTCTTTCACTATGGATCACTGATAAGGAGACATCTCTAGTCTGACATCTTGCTCCACCCTAAATTAATGATTTATATTAAAATGAAATGAAATTTGAGAATAGCTATAATTTTTCTCCACCTAGTTTTGGTGAAATATTCAGAATCATAAACATATATATGTATGCTTTCATAAATTGGTCTTATAAAGTATTAATTTAAATCTTTATTTTGCATAAAGACACTGTCTGTGAAAAATATATAAATTATTGCATCCTTTAAATTATGTTTTGATTCTAGCATGAATGATGAATTGTTCAGCTATCTGCTTCATGAAAACAAGAAGGATTGACCTAAGTGAAGTAATATGAATTATTTAGACTAAACTATTTGTGGCCAAAAGGTGAGAAAAGGATGGTTAATATTATTTTTAAGCAGGGAAATATAAATCAGGAAGCAATGCATTTCATTTGAGGTCTTTCATAAAAAGTACATTACAGTTATCATGAAATTCTTTAATGAATAAACATCTTTAAGATCTCCTTAAAATCTGAGTATAAAATTTTACCGTTTATAAAAATAATGATTCTGAATAAGTTGACACATTGTAGTGTAAATGGATGTATATGTTGGGTGAGAGGAAATACAATTTATCCTTATGAATAGCTTTCATTTTTATTACGGTCACTGGATGCTTAACAGTTGGAAGGATTTATGATGAGATCACTAAAATTCTCAATTCTCATGGTGTTCACAGCAAGAGAGCTGGCCAGGATTATAGCTACATATGCTTACAAAATACACAGCCACATAAATCTATATAAGCAAGATTCTGATATAAACGGAGTGAGAGAATAACAATCATCATTATAAACAATGAGAAAATCTTCTCTGGTAGTCTGTATTTCCAAAAGCACTTTTGCACAATAAATTAACATACCTATTTAGGTAAAACTGTAGTTTGACATTTGCTTGATTTTTTTTTATTAATTAAATATTTGTTTTGGTTAAAAGATAAATCCAATTAAATTGTTCAAATGGTATTTTGGGTGTACATTTCTGAAGGTCTATTCCTCTTTAAGTGACCTTGTGAAGATAGGTTCTTTTATGAAAACTGACTATAACTTTCCTAATCACTAAAGGAGTAGAATTTTATGATACAGAATATGAGCCTGAGTAAAGTAGGAAAGGGGGAAAAAATGGACAGGAGAGATGCTAAGCATTTTTCATGAGTTTTTGGCCATTAGAATATCTTCATTTAAAAAGCTTTTCTCTACAAAGAACTCAATCAAATCATCAAGAAAAAAACAAACAACCCCATTAAAAAGAAGGCAGAAGACATGAAGAGATACTTTTCTGATGTCCTGAATTGGAGGGGAAGCTTTTGCATTTGGGGCTGAGGCATCCAGTGAAATGGTTTTTCTTTCCCATCTAAATCAGCAATAACCGGCCCGGCCGGTCCCCTTCCCAGGAAGGGGATGTATGCTATGTTAACAATTAGTTAACTTAATTTTCACTAACAGAAACAAAAGAGATGCAATCAATTATAGAAAAACAAATTTGACAAATAGAAAGTAAATAACATCAAAAAATAGATTCAGAAATTTTAAAATCAAGAGACTGTCATGTTAATAGGAATGTTATTTAAAAGAAGAAATGTAGGTAAACAATATTGAAAATTTTACAGAATTTGAAACCTGGTTAGAATAAGAATTAGATATTTTCTTAAATAACTTAAATGGTGATAGTAAATAAGGTTAAAAAAAGGTGTGAGAGTGAAAAGTGTGAAAAATTATAATAATTCTACATTAAGTATGAAACAAAACAAAAAAGTAAATCAGTGTTCTTTTGGGGGCAGGTCTTGGGGACAAGCATAACAGTGAAAATAAAAGGACAACTCATATAATTTTTAGCTAATGAGTATCATACTCAAATGAGATTATAGCAAAATATAAATTTCTAGGAATTTTACAAGAATTTATTAATGCAAATTATTCAAATACTGATATTTGAATCTCCTTCTAAAACTTGAATTATCTTTTAGTACAATATAACCATTTGGAAATTTCAGACAGTGATAGGATTTTTGAGTGCATGTTTCAAATTAAGCTTTGAAAAATTTGCTTTAGTAACATTTAAGTAAAAAAATTAGGTGTTGACTTTCTAACAGTAAATAGTAATTGATTTACAAGTGACAGTTACTATGATGCAAAATGCATATAAAAAAGAATTATGTAAGTAGACTACATATGATGTTAAACTAGTTTTATAGATATCTCTTTTTAATGCCAAATATGTAAAAAAAAAAAAAAGACATCATGGTAGTACCCTATGTATAAAGTATTTTTTTCTTTTAATTTTTATTTATTTGTTGTTACTTTTCTTTTGTGGGAAAAACTACATGCAGTGGCAATGTTAGCTAGTATTCATGTTGTCATAATATAAATGAGAAACAGGTATTTCATCTAGTGATCAATTAAAAATATGAAATCAAGTTTTGAAATTTACAAGTCTTTTTCAAAAAATACCCAGAAAAAAGGCACCTGTGTACCCAGCATAACTTCTGCTACCTATTTTATATCTTCCAAATCTCTAATCTCTGAATTACTCATTTTTGGTTAGCCATGGAAATTAGAGATGCTATGACTGGCCAGCTCACTGTGCTGTTTTAAACATCTCAATCAGGTCCTTATGTCTAACATTCTATTAGTAGGTGTTCAAAGAATAATGCTGGCCTATTGACTCAGAATTGTATTGTAATTTTAGGGTAATAATGAATGCATAGAAATAATCTTGTACTATTTTAAAGTGTTTCCATTAAATTTACAGCTATTAAGTAATGTCTTTAATTATAGAAAACAAACATGAGGCATCATTTTTAAACTTTTTATGATCAGCAATGTTCAAGACAAGTAACGTTCCTTTTGTCAAATCCAATAAATTCAATGATTGGTAAATTTATTTTTTTTTCTCTAGATCTGAATTGTATGTCTTCATTTTACCTCAGAAACTGACAGTATTTTTTCTTCCTTTTTTTCTCTTATTCACCCAAAGACTTCAGTGATTGCCTCTAATTCAACTCCAGAACACCACACTGCAGCTCTTTTAGAATGAGAATGTAATACTAACTTGTCTACATTGGCTGTTTGAAAGCACATCAGAAATCAGGTCACCTGTAATGGAACTGTACAGAATAGATCTATTGATCTGTGAAAAGAATGTATAAGAGTAAAGGAAGGTCCAGGTGAGCAAAGTTAAAACAGTGGTGAAAGCAGGAGGGGTTTCTAGGAATACAAAAGGGATAATGCTCTTTTTTTTTTTTTCTCACAAAACTCAGATTTTCTCATGTAAGAGTGGGAACCCAGAGATATACCAACTGATTTTTAAATTTCCCCCATATAATTTTCAAATGCAAAATTTTTATTTTTAGAAAAGATTTAGGCTTACATAATTATTGCAAATATTGTACTGAGAGAGCTCATAGACTCACACCATGTTACTCTTATTCATAATTTACATTATGTCATATTTGTCATCATCAATGAAAAGACACTTATGCATTATGATTAACAAAAGTCCACCCTTTGGACTTTTCCTGAGATTTTGGAAATTTCCTGAGATTTTCTGATCCAGAATTCCATACAGAATGCCACATTACTTTTAACTGTCATGTCTCATTAGCTTTCTCTTTACTGTGACAGTTTTTCAATCTTTGCTTGTCTTTTATAAACTTGACAGTTTTGAGGAATATTGGTCAACTATTTTGTGGAATGCCCTGTAAAAAGGAATTTATCTCTTTTTTTCCCTGGTAAATAGATTGACAGAGCACAGAGATAAATTGCTATCCTTTAAAAAAATTTATATATATTATTAATTTTATTTCTTTATTTCAGAATGTTATGGGAGTATGTATGTTTGGTTACATAAATTGCTTTTGTACAGTTTGAGTCAAAGTTAAATGTTCATCTCACCTGGATAATGTGCATTGTACCCACTAGGTGTAAATTTACCTCTGACTTCTTAGCCCTTCCCACTTGTTTGCTTTCCATTGAGTTTTACTATCAAATGTGCATATAGATGTTGATTGATCAGTTTGAGTTTAATAGTGAATAATATGGTGTTTGTTTTTCCATTCTTGCAATACTTAACTTAAAAGAATGGTTTCCAGTGCCATTAAAATTGTTGAAGAGGTATTATTGTGTCATTTCCTTTTTATGACTGAGTAGTACTTCAAGTATATATTATTATATCTACTTATTTATTGATGGGAACTTGGGTTGATTCTGCAACTTTGTGACAGTGACTTGTGCTGCAATAAACATTTGAGTATGTGTATCTTTTTGATAAAATGTCTTTTTCTTTGGGCAAATATAAAATAGGTGGTATTGATGGGTCAAATGATGGGTCTACTTCAAGTTTTTTGAAGTATCTTAATACAATATTCCACAGATGTGGTATACTAACAATACAATCTTCTATCTGGAAAAGCCCAAAGATTCTGGCAAGAGACTCCTGGAATTGATAAATAAATTTAGCAGAGTTACATAAAAAATTTACATAGTTACATAACCTAAATTTAGGTTACATAATCAATAGTCACCAAATCAATAGCATTCCTATACACCAATAACAGCCAAGCTGAGAATCAAATCAGAGGCTCAATATATTTCACAACATCAAAGAGAATAAATTACACAGGAAAATATTTTACCAAGGAAATGAGAACTATGAGTCACAGAGGAAGGAAATTGCTTATGATTGGCAAAATCAACATTGTTAAAAATGCCTATGCTACCCAAAGTGTTCTACAGATTCAATGTCACTCCCATTAAAATACCAATGTCATTTTCTTTGCATATCTAGAAGAAACAATTTTACACTTTGTATGAAACAGAAAAGAGCCCAAATAGCCAAAGTAATCCTAAGCAAAATGGAAAAATCAACATGCATCACTTTACCAGGCTTCAAGATATACACAAAGCTATAGTATCCAAAACAGCATGGTGCTGACATAAGAACAGAGACATGGACTATTGGATAAGAACAGAAAATCCAGATATAAACTGTACTAAAATTGCCATATGATTTTTGACAAAGTAAATGAGAATATGTATACATTGGGAAAAGAATTTTTATTCAATAAATGGGGCTGAGAAAATTGGACAGCCACTTGTGGAAGTCTGAAACAGGATCAACACTTTCACCACTAAAAAAAAAAAAAAAAATTCATGATGACTTAAATCTAAAGCATCGATCTAGAAGAATTCTAGAAGAATTTGGTGGAAAAACTCTTACAGATATTGGCCTAGGTTAAAAAATTACGAAGAAGACTACAGAAGCAACCAGGGCAACAACAACAATTAACAAATGTGTATATGATTAAATTAAAAAGTTTTTGTACAGCCAAGGAAATGATCAATAGAACCAATTGACAACCTACACAATGGAAAAATATTTTCATGCTATACATCTGATAAAGAGTTGATGACCTTACTATATAAAGAACTCAAACAAATTAGCAAGAAAATAATCAACCAACCCACCCCATTAAGAAGTGAGCAAAAGACATGTACAGGACATTTTTAAAAGAAGATAGTCTAATGGCCAGTAAACATGAAAAAATAGTTAAATGTCTCTAGTCATCAGGGAAATGCAAATCAAGGCCACAGTGAGGATCACTCAACTCTAGTGGGAATGAGTTTTAAAATAATAATAATAACCTAAAACAGCAAATCAAAGACACAATCCCCTTCACAGTAGCTTCAAAGGAGATGAAATACTTAGGATATGCCTAACAAAAGAGATGCAGGATCTTTATACAGAGAATTGTGAAACCCTAAGAAAAGAAATAACTAAAGACATGAACAAATGGAAAAACATACTTTTTGGACAGAAGTATAGAGAACTCTCAAAGAACTTAAATTATACCTCCTTTTGATCCTGCAATCCTATTTATTACTAGGAATCTTCCCAGAAGCAAAAAATCATTTTATCATAAGGACATTTGCACAAGATTGTTTATTGCAGCTCAAATTACAATCGCCAAAATGTAGAAACAACCTAAATGCCCATCAACCCAGGAATGGATTAACAAGCTGTGGTATATATATACCATGGAATACTATTCAACCATTAAAAAGATGGAAACTTTATATCTTTTTTATTAACCTGGGTAGAGTTGGAACACATTCTTCTTAGTAAAGTACGACAAGAATGAAGAATCAAGAATCCAATATACTAAATTCTAATAGGAAGTCAGTAGACTATCTAATACACAACCATGTTCGAGAAAAATTCAAATCAATTCAAGGTGGGGGGCAGGGGAAGGAGGGCAGGCAGAGGGGAAATGGGAGAGGAATGAGTGTGTTCCCACTTAACGGCTCAATGTCAGGGTGTATGGCACCTCACCTGGGGGTGGGACACAATTATAAGAGGGACTTTACTAACAAATGCAAAGATTGTAACCTAATTCTTTATACACTCAATTAAACTGAAACAAGAGAAAAAAATCCCCAAACAACAGACAGTGGTGTGGATTCACAGACAGGAACAATTAAACATTGTTAGTGGGGCTGCAAACTTGTATGGAAAATGCTATACTTATCAGATTATATCATAAAAATGATTTAGCCCTATGATGCTAATCTTGACCACCTAGGTATAAAGTTTGTCAGGTTTCTCAACTGTGAAGTTACTGTTTCTCCTCTCCCTTTCCATACTCTATTTTTTGTAAGATAAACACTATGCAAAGCCTTCAGTAGGGATTTATGATCCATCACTCTAAGAGAGAAATATCTACATAAATTATAATTTTTGTGAGCAGGAAAATTTCTGGGTTTTCCTGTTGATTTCATTATTCAATCATGTATTCTTATTGGTATATAGACATGGTTATTTATTTTATACATTGTATTAAAATCCAATATGAGGTCAGACAGTTAGGTTTATGAACTCATCCTAGAAAAGATGCTACATACCTCAATGCTGGGTACTACTACAATCGACTTTGAAGTATTCCCCTGGGGAAGCACTGGTGCATAGCTTCCTAAGGGAAGTATTTCAAAGGCAACCATAGTGATAGTTAGCAATGAGGTATGTAGCGCTCTACTAACACATGTATATACACATTTCAATAAATATTTGACTACATGTAAATATTTGACTTTGGTATTTTCTCTGCTCAGTGTTCTCTGAGCTCCTTGAATTTGCAGTTTGGTGTCTTTCATTAAATTTTGAAAATTTTCTGTTATTATTACTTCAAATATTTTTCTGTTGTGTTTTCTTTTACTGTATTCCCAAATGTGCACTGTGCTGTACTTTTGAAATTTTCCCACAGTTATTTGATATTTTCTTCTGTATACTTTCATTTTTTTTTCATTTGTATTTCAGCATAGGAAGTTTCTATTGATATATCTTCAAGGTCTCTGATTTTTTCACCAGTTATGTCCAATCTATTGATCAACGGAATTTGTCATTTCTGTTATAATGGTTTTGATTTCTAGCGTTTTCATTAGATTGTTCTTTAGCATTTTCATCTCTTTACTTATATTGCAAATCTGTATTTTACTTTTTCTTTTAAAGCCCTTATCATATTAATCATGGTTATTTTAATTTTTTCTCTAATAATTCCAAAATGTGAGTCAAATCAGAATCTTGTTCTGATAGTTTTGGCATTCTCTTCAGATTGTTTTGTCTTGCCTTGTGGTATGTCTTCTAGATAGTTCTTGAATATCCAGGAATGTTTCATCTGACATTAGAAACTGAGTTACACTATGGGCCTTTAGTTTAGGATTTATGGTAGGAATAAGACTATGTTGAATGTATTTCGTAGGTATAGGTCTTAGAGACTTCAACCATCTCTAGAGCCCTATTTTTTTTTTTTTGGTTCTTTTTTTCTCTTTCTTAATTTCTCTGTTGATTTCTACTCTTTCATTTGTTTTTCACCATTTTTATACTGGAGTCTTGTTTATATTGTACTAAAGTGTGATGGAAATGAATTTTATAGATTTCCAGTACATTTCCAGTGAAATTTCGGTCTTTTATTGGTTTAGTGTTCTTCCCTATATTTTTCTTCTTAGAGAGGATGTATTTGAGTTGTCAGACTTGAGTGCTGTGGTGCAATCACAGGTCACATCAGTCTTGAACTCTGACCTCAGCCTCCAGAAACTATAGCTGGGACTACAGGTTCATGCTACTTACTATGCCTACCTAATATTAAAAATTTTCTTTTCTTTCTTTTTTTTAGAGGTAGGATCTCAGTCATTGCCTAGGTTTGTCTCAAATTTCTGGTCTCAAGCAATCCTCCTACTTCAGCCTACTGAGTAGCTGGGATAGGCACAAGCCACCATGCCTGACTATTTGATGTTATCTCCTATCTGCCACTTTTATCTGTGTTTCTTATTTGATGAGACAGGAAGCATAGAGGGTACTGGAGAGAGGGGAATGCCCTTTTCTCATAATCCTGGGGCAAGTCTCTGGTAAAGCCTTTCCCTCAGAGAATAGGCCTTTTCAATATAGAGTCTCCTACATATATTTTACAAAGATTGCTCTTCCTCTCTTCTACCCCTGGTCAGAGCAGAGCACTCTTTCCTGTATCTTCCATGTAAAAACATGGTCTGTTTCCTGAAGGTAAAACTTGTGGAAGTTTGGGGACTTCTCTGAGACTAAAACTTTGACGATTCCTCATGTGTACACCTAGCCTCATGCAGCATCCAGAAATTTGGCAAATTTACCATTTAAGTATTCTTACCATCAGCTTCTGTTCTAGATTTTGTTTGTGATTTTCTGGATTCACTTGTCTTTCCAGATTTCACAGTGGCAATTTTCCCTACAAACTTGTTTCTCTGATGTTCTCAACAACAACAAAAAAATCATTGGTTTTCCTTTTATTTTTCTTTTGCATGTTGTAAGAAAGTGGGAACTTTTAACTGCTTCACATGTTGGAGCTAAAATTGGAAGTTCAAACTAACTTTTAAAACCCTTTTTGATTTTTTCCTTTTCTATCAGATTGCTCAGTTGATAGTGGCCTCTAGTGGAAATTACTATTTCCTCTTTGTTTTGCTCATGCTTCCCTTTAATCTTCCTTCCTTCTAAAAGTTCTTATGCGGTTATTTGATTTGTAAAAATCCTGTTATATTATTTATTTTTGTTATTTACATTCTCTTCTCTCTCCTAGAAATCTCAGAATTTCATCATGATAACTTCCCAATTCACTTGTTCCTTCTTCCTGTCTACAATGGTAACTGATTGAAAATAGGGAATATCGACTTAGATCTCTGAGTAAAATTGATTTTGTTGGTTACTTTTACACTTTTTTTTTTGCCTTACCTTCCTATAAAATGCTAATTCTGAGTTTGTTATATATTTAATTAATAATGCCTGCTTTTTTTCATTCCGTATCATTACATTACCATGTGTATAAATCACAACTAATGGAAGATCATGCTTATAAGACAAAGTAATTTTTAAAAGGCATTAGTGTCTAATTGTTTCTTTTATTAGGTTATACTAATGTTCTTATATTCTACTCCATCTTATATAATGCTCCAGATTATTTGAAAACACATAAACTCCTATAAAATCCATGTATATCTATAAAATGGATCAAGGATATAAAACTGAATTATTGCATATTTTAATGAGAGTTACATTTTGATAGGTCTAAAATCTTCAGTACTGAAAGAAGAAAAGGTTCCAGGTTTATCATATTTTATGTGATAATGCTCTTACAATATACTCTGTTAGTATTTCTAAATGAATAACATATGTGTGCTTTTAATATTCTGGGTAGAACTTGTACACCATAATATAATAGTGATGATTTACAATGAATTGTGGTGACCATAACAGGGCAACAGATTGCCTATATTGTCTGTAAAAGCAACATATGGGCATAAGTTATTTGTCTAGCTTTGTGGGGATTCTGGGTAAATGCCAAATATGGACTAGCATAGCATCTTTGTACAAGTTAATTTGTTATTTTTTGAAATGGATAAAAATATATAAATGTAGGCTTAACATTTCAGGATAGTAGTACTATAAAAGTATATGAAAATTTTACATTTTACTATATGGTGATATCTCAATAAGAAAGAAATTCATTTGCAAACTAAACAGTAGAAAATATGTTAGATGCATCTTATTCTACTGTGTATGTTACTTATAAGAAGAATAGCCACAAAATTTAGGTGATTAATTAATGGAAAATCACCTGATATATTGTTCTAGATGATTACTTTTAAAATATTTACCAAGAAAGCCCTCAAAATAAAAAAAAAAACTTATATTCAGCTACAGTCTTTTTTTTAAATGGAAACACTTAAAAAGCATATGTTAAATTCTGATGTATTTATAATCTAATATTATACACATAATTTTCTCAGTTGTTAGAGTTCACTAAATTATGGATGGATATTTTTAAATAAAGCATAAAATGAGGCTCAGCGCCCAAAGTACAGTGGATATGGCACCAGACACATGCACAGAGGCTGGCGGGTTCGAATGTGGCCCAGGCCTGCTAAACAACACTGCAACCAAAAATAATGGGCATTGTGCACACCTGTAGTCTCAGCTTCTTGGGAGGCAGAGGCAAGAGAATCGCTTTAGCCCAAGAGTTTGAGGTTGCTGTGAGCTGTGACACTATAGCACTCTACCGAGGGTGACAGAGTGAGACTCTGTCTTAAAAAAAAAAGTGAAATACAAAACTGTGCCTACATAATAAGAAGAAATCATGTAAAGAAAATGTATTTTTCAAGTTTGTATGTTTTTAATACATTATGTCTCATATAGCAAGGTAGTGTTTAAATTCTGAGATAGGATTTTCTTAAAGATCTAATATTTTAATAACATACCGATATGAACATAAAATCACATATTTTAAAAAATTTAAAGTTGAGAAGTTAAAGTATTTTTCTTAAAAAAGAGGCAATGAATAACTTTAATATAATTATCAGTGAAACATATCATCTCTAGGATAGAAAAAATCATTTTTACCTATTACAATAAAATACTCATTTAGGAAATGAATGAAAATATAACTTAGCTAAAAAGAACAACTTAGCTGTTGATAACAAGACTAGGTTTAGGGTCTAAGTTGTTGCAGTAAGTGCTATAACAAGTGCTATTTTCAATGAAGAATTTTCATCCAGTTATTTTTCCTATGTGTTTATTGAATTATAAAAAAATTGTATTATCCAAAAATATAACAGGGCCAAAATCAACCATAGCAGTAAGGGAAAAATGGCAATAAAAAAGAATTAACTCACACTAAGACTTAATTGAGATGACTTCAGGGGTTAGATATACATCTCTATATGAAATGCATTAATATTAGATTGCAGAGACATTGTCAAGGATGAAAGTATTGGACTCAATATTGGCTTTTGAAACCTTGTGTTATTTATATTAAGGGAATAATTAGCAACAAAATGTTTTGAGCCAACTGGGGAAACTTTATAATAATAAAATACAGTTTTTTTATATTTGAAATTTTTACTACATTTAGGGAGTCTAGATTCACTTTGACTGCTTTAACTGGATTATTCCAAGACTTACAAAAAGGAAACATATAAAAGTCCTTTACAAAGAGTATGTAAGTTAGTCTTGTAGATATTTCCTAGAGTTATGTTTACATGAATCAGTAATCAAGGGTATGATTTTTTTTTATGTTTCTGTGTATGTGTGTGTGTGGTGGGGAGCAGGGGTGACCATTCCAGATACCCTTTTAGCCTTCTAAGAAGATGGTAAGGTCAAAATTCTAAGTTCTACTCAATTTTGATTGATCAAATTTTATTTAATTACCCAAGCAATTAAGGAAAATTGAGTAATAGTTAAAATTTAGATTTATCATCCTGCTTTTGGCAAGACTAGGATGATACTACATTTTTGAAATGTAGAAATAAATAAATCTGCAATTCATTTCAATATTTTTCTAAGTAGACAATAATGCATATATGTGTACACTTTATAGCAAACAACATTTCATCCATATTATATTCACATGCTTTTTTCATAGGTAATACATGATGACTTTTGCATTATTTTGTGTCTTTCTTTTTTTAATTTTCTATTTCTTCCTTCAAGTCTGAAAATGAAAGGATCTAGAAAAGTACAATCTCTTTAACGGGGTGGAGCAATAAAATTCTGGGAAGATTAACTTAAGATCATAAACACCGCTGAAGACAATGGTGCATTTTCTCAAAAAAAGAAATCTTTGTACAAAATTGGAATGTCAAAACCCACTGACGTGAATTTCACACCTGTGGAAACATGAGTCTTGGTTTGAAAGAAATTATCCCTGAACAAAAAAATGTGTTCTAGAGTACTGACTAGGTCGTTACAGCTATTGAAGATAATGTAGAGTTTGTGGGGCTATCTTTTGTTGATGATCATCCTGCCTAAACTACTTACATAACCAAAATGTTGTGTCAGTATCCTTTAATTTTCCATAGACAATTTTAACCAATGCAGTGTCAATTTAATATGGATCCATAATTCTAGAAAACATAAAGAAATCGTTTATCTGTAGAGCAATGTGTTTACAGAATCTTGTGTGGGATTTCTGAGATATTCTGACATTATTATATTTATGATTTGGAATGAAAACTGAAAATCATTTTGTATCCTCTCCTACACAATTTAAACCTCTATATTAATGCTATTCTATATAGTTTCTATTATGTTTATTTTTACATGACAAATAAGACTCAAGAATGCATGATTAAAAATAAAATTCTATAAGTAACCAACTGTATAAGTTTTTAAAAATATTGTCACATGGGTGGCACCCTTAGCTCAGTGGGCAGGGTGCTGGCCACATACACTAAGGATGGAGGGTTCAAACCCAGCCCAGGCCAACTAAACAACAATGACAACTGCAACAATAACAAAAAAAAAAATAGCTGGGCATTGAGGCAAGGACCTATAGTCCCAGCTACTTGGGAGGCCGAGGCAAGAGAATCACTTAAGCCCAAGAGTCTGTGGTTGCTGTGAGCTAAGACCACAGCACTCTACCCAGGGCGACAGTTTGAGACTCTGCTTAAAAAAAAAAAATGGAAAGAAAAAAAGAAAGAAATTATCCTATTATAATAGTTCCCATATGTTTAATCCACCTCCTTATGACATAACTCATATCTAGGATCACAAATGTTATTCAAGTCCCATTTTCACTAGGTCATTCTATATATGATTTATATTGTCATTTTTGTACCTATCTGATTTCTGAGTTGTTTTCCTATCATCTCCAAATACGCATATGTCTAATGTCATTCTGATTTGAATGACTTTTTCCTTTCTTTCCAAACTCCTCATATAGTAGGTCATTTTGCAACCACAGCAATTTTATTCATCAGTGATGTCTTAATAACTTATAAATTTAGGTTTCCTTTTACATATCATTCTCGATGTCACTTGTTTAGTTTTTTTCAAATATATAAAATGTAATATTGTATTTAAAAATGTCCACACTATGTTTAGTTTCAGTACTCTGCACAATAGTTTCTCTTCTACTTGTTGAAGTACTGATTTCATTATGCCTTACCCAAAGTCTTCACTCACAATTTTATGACTCCAGTAACACACACACCTGTTTTATCTAACATTCTCTTCTATCCACAGCTGAGCACTGTTCATACTATGTATGGGTATAGTCCTGCTAATCTATTGTCTCTATTTTGTGATTCAAACAAACGAGTGAAATTGGTTTCACTAATTCTTTCATTTACCCCTTCTTCAATCAATAAACATATCCTGATGTTTTTGATGAGCCAAGTAGTTTGTGCTAGAAGTTTAGCTCTCAACAATAAATATGATCATTACAGTCTTTGCCCTGATAGGTTTTTGCATGCTTTAGAAAGAAAGTTATTCACAATCAATTATAAATGTAAAATTTTACTCAAAAGGAGAAATTCAGAGTGAATTCCCCTGGAAGCCAAGTTTAGTAAGGAAACTTAATCTGTTTAGGCTGTTACAACAAAATACTATAGACTAGGTTGCTTAAACAATAGAAATTTATTTTTGCACCATTATGAAGGCTAGGAAGTCCAAGATCAAAATGTCAGTCAATTTAGTTCCTGGTGAGAGATCGCTTCCTGACTTACAAACAGCTACCCTCTCTTATATCCTCACATGAAGTTTCTACGGGGCATGTATGTATAGGGAGAGATCGAGCTCTCTGTTTTCTATTCCTACAAGGGCACTAATCCCATTATGAGGGCTCCACCCCCATTGCCTCATACCCATAATTCATAGAACCATTATCTCCCCCAAACCATGCTTTCCAATATCATCAATCCTGAGAGAAAGCAAACATTCAGTCTATAATATTGTCTAACAACATTACATATTTGATGACATTTAAGAGTGAACTGTGTTCTAGATTTCTCTTTCTTTTATTCTGCTTATTTTCCAGCTTCAATATTTTTAAATGATGCATAGAAAAAGAAATAACTATGAAATTCATACTCTAGGATCAATATAATTTTTTATATAACAAATCATAGAAATAAATTATGAATCCAAGAAATGTTGTAAGGGTAACTTCTGTGTTCAGCTATGAACAACAGAAAACCCTTTCATATGACAATTGCTCCAGCTGTGTATGCAGCGTTTGTAATTCAGACAGGAGGAAAAAGGTGAAAGGCAGAGAACTGCAGAGCCATGACAATGGAAAATAACTATATTTAAAATATTTCCCTGAAAGTCCTCATCAATATCTTTCAAATAAATATCATAGTATTGAATGGAGTTACTTGGTTCCTCTGCCTACAAGAAAATTGGGAAGTTTATTAACTTTTAACATAGCTACAAAGAACAAATTTAGTTTTGTTTTTTGTTTCTTTGAATTAAAAAGGGGGGAGGAATGAATATTAAGTGACAACCAGTGGATTCAATATAATCATTTTCAAGACTTCCATGTAACAGGTTTGTGATACCATGTAAACCATGATTTTTATAAAGTAAACCACAATAAGTAAATTGTTTTTAAAAGATATTAGTATACAATAATATATAATAATTTATTATAATTGTTCAAACTATTTATAAAGTTGCCAGATATGTACTATTATATGTAATATATAATAATTTGAACACCACAAAGGAAAAAAAGGAAAAAAAAGAAAAAATAATAATTTGAACACCAATAAAAGTTTTATGTTAGTAACATCCTTGTAGAAATCCTAAAGATAATAGAAATTTTATTCTCAGCAAAAAGTAAAGAATAATTAAATGATAAATGTATAACATAAAAAAGAACACATTTCATGGAGATGTCTAAAATAATGTTTGAATAAATTTAGAATTTATTAACTTTTGGTTAAACTCAAGTGAGATCAAATCTTAAAGTTTTGCTGTTTTGTTATTGTAAGAAAAGGAAGAGGTAATAGTAAAAGGAAGAGGTAATAGTTAAAAATAAAATCATTCTCAGTGAATCCGGGGTAATAAACATGAAACAATAGAAAATGAAATGCCAAAAACAAAACAAAAGTAATAGTATAGGACTACCAACTCCCACAAAGGAGTATAAAATCAGAAAAAGAAAAAAAAGAAAAAAAGCCCATTAATTATAAAATAAGAGAATTGGAGTAAATGGAAGGAAAACATTACTGTTTATCAAGAAAATATCAGATTTGAATTTAAATGCATATTTTAATTTTAACATGCCCTTTGTCAAGGGTGAAGGCATTTTCAATGCAGCTGTGGGCCTCCAACAAAAAGAAAAAAGATATTCATAGATTAGGTAATTTATATGGAGGTTTTTCTAATCTGTCTGTCTTTGAGTTTATTTTATGACTGTGTGCTACCTTAATCCATGGGTAATAATAAAATGATATCTTACTGTAATTTGTAAACTTTACAGTGGAGAGGACAGCTTCAGAATTTCTACAGAGGGTCAGTGTTCTTGTAAGAAGTAATTTAAAGAAGGGTTTGCATAGGACTTAATGTAATATTAATTTTTAAAAATCAATTGCCCATATCTAAAAATTCAAGATAGGACAATAAAGATGAAGACAAAGGAATTTTTTTCCTTCCCAAGAAAATTGTAGGCATTTTCAATACTATTTGAAAATCACATTTGCCTCTGAACCCCACACCAGGCCTTCTGAATTCCAAAAAAAAGATTTTTGACAACTCAAGATGACCTTTCATTTACCTGTATTATGTCCCTTTGCCACCCTCATCTGGTAAGCACTGATTCTTTCCCTCCAGCTGATTTGTTTTATCCTTTCCAAAAAGATGAGTATTTTGCTTTTTGAGCAGATGTATAGTTGTTTTGTAACAGCATGTGCTCAGTCTTCAAAAATGATTAGAAAAGGTATATATTTTTTCAATAGTCAAAAAAAGATGTTTACAGGCAGTGAACATGGTAAAGGACACCAGAGTTAAGGTCTTGTCTTATGAACCAGTAACACTGAAACTAAGACCCCCACCATAGTGGAAAAAACCAACTTCAAATTAACCATGCTTTCTTTTGTGATAGCTGAAGAAGTTGGAGACACTTCAGCAGCGGTCAGTGTGAGAAACTCTGAGTTTTCTGTGTTAAAATTGATGTTTCAGAAATTTAGTATCACTAAGAATATATCATAATACTGCTTATTCTCATCAAGAAAATGAAACCTCAGATATTAAAGTGTAGAACTACTTGTATCTAAATATTTAATAGACTTTATTGTCTTACACTACATTGAAATAAAGGCTACAGAAACCACAGTATTCTGTTTGAGTTGTTACTGGTAAGCATAATTATGTCTGGGCCGCTGTGCAATTCATGGTTTAAAAATTTATCTCTTTTGGTTAACAATATTAAGAAGCAGAAAATTGTCATCAAGTTTTTAATTATCCTCTATAAACAGTTTACTAAGGGCTACAAAATTTTCTTTCTCTCTCCTTTTTTGTTTTTAGACAGAGTCTCACTATGTCACCCTGGGTAGAGTGTTTTGGCGTCACAGCTACAGCAACCTCCAACTCTTGGACTTAAGCGATTCTCTTGCCTCAGCCTCCCAAGTAGCTGGGACTACAGGTGTCTGCCACAGTGCCCAGTTGTCATTGTCATTTAGCTGGCCTGGGCCACATTTGAACCTGCCACCCTTGGTATATGTGTCTGGTGCTGTAACCACTGTGCTACAGACACCACGCCAGGGCAGCAAAATTTTCAACCACACTCTACCTTAGTAGGTTATTTGCAATAGTAACTAAGAATGTCTTTATTCCTCCAGATTTAGCTTTAATAATATCACATAGTTGCCATCAACATATTTGGAAGAGAATACAAAAAAACTTTGAATTTCTCCAAATATATATATATAATATTACTATATACAATATATATAAAAATTGATATATATATATATAGAGAGAGAGTAATCTATTATTTTGGAGAAATTCAAATATATTTTTGTATCCTCTTGTATCCTCTATGTGTGTGTGTGTGTATACATACATATACACACATACATATTTCATAATTCATCCCAATCTGACGATGATGTTCATATATAGATACTCACAAAAAATAGAAAATATAAGCTAATCATAGTTGGTCTACTGAGTGATCCAAAGTTCCAGTATAGGAGAGACTGGATGGCAAAGGCAGCAAATCGAGAAGTATAGCAACAATTTTCCCAGGTATGTAAGTATGGGAAGGATGGAAGTCAAGGATGTGCAAATAGCAAAAATACCTCGGTGGAAAGGTGAGCAGAGGAAGATAATCAGGTAATTATTAGAGAAGATCAGATGATATTGGTAACATACTGCTAAAATACATAATCTGTCTATATTGGCCCAGGAATTAGTTTTCCTGCTGTTGGTGTGTTACCCCTCCTAACCTGCTATACCTATACATCATGCATAATCTCATCAGATTTAACTTCCCAGAATGTTGTTCTGGTCTCATAAAGTTATTTCCAAAAATGCATTAAAAATAACATTTTATTACCTATTGAAAATATTTCAAAATTTTGGAACTCACAGGAGCTTCAATAATTTACTCTTAATTCATTTCAGATAATCATTTCTATTCTCTTGCATTTGCTATATTTTCATGAAACTGATATTTTATTATTCTTCAATTGTGGCTTGTGCTAGCTTTTCTAAACTGTTCCTCAAAGTCCTATTAGGGCAGAATTAAGCAAGTACATATTCTAAGAAGAGAATTAGACATTTATTAGAAGACTTTGGTTTTTTATGGTATGATCCCATATTCATTTTTTAAAAAAAGAAATTATATTTCTTAGTAATCAAGAAAAAGGGAAAACATCAACATTTGTTATTGATGTTGAATTTATCCAATCAACATGCATAGGATGTTTGCATATTGAAACATGCAACATGTGGGAGATGCCATTGTCTTGAAAAATAAAATGATTAGTTAAAGTTTTGATGTTCTATGATCGATCAACACATCACTTATTTACATTTTTTATTGTCATCACAATATTTTGAGAACCATGGTAATGATCTATTCCTATGTTATTTTCATTGCTTCAGAGGTTGAGTCAGGATTATTACAGATTCACAAAGTTCAGGAGGCTCTCAGAGAAGTAGTGTCATAAAACTTATTTAAGGCAAAGGATTTATGCAAATACTATGCGAAGCATTCTTCCCTCTGATCATAACAATTAACATATTTCCTACTTGCAAAATGAATTCTTTCTATCTTCTAATGCATAGGAATATCCTGGAGACATAGTAGGTTTGCAATAAAGTACATCACCTCAATAAAATGACATACAATGTTTTTAGTTTTTCAGAAATATAGAAGTTCTATTTATATTATACTAGATTCTATTATTTGTGTAATAGTATTTTGTCTAAAAAAATCAATGTACATACCTTAATTTGAAAATATTGCTAATAAATATTAATGATCATCTGAGCCTGAATTCAGTGTGTCATAATCACTTTACTGATAGAGGGTAATGGGGTGTAGTTGTTGAAGGTTGAAGTGACTATGGCAATTTCTTAAAATGAGGCAATAATGAAATTTTATGCATCAGTTAAATATCCTTTTTATGAAAGATTTTTTTCTGGTGTGAAAGGCTATTTGCTGGAAATTTACTCTCAGTAGAACATCTTTCAAAATTGAAGTCAATCTTCTCAAAGCCCGCTGACACTTTATCAAATAAGTTTATACGATATTCTAAATCCTTTGTTGTCACTTCAGTAATGTTCCCAGCATTTTTATAAGGACTAAGCTCATCAGTAAGAGGCAACTTCCTGCTTGTTCAAGTTTTACCATGAGATTGCAGCAATTCAGTCATGTCTTCAGGGCCCATTCTAATTCTAGATCTCTTGCTGTTTCAACCACATGTAGTGACTCAACCCACTGAAGTCATGGATCTCTTGAAGTTAACATTCCAGATGTCATTAAGATAATACATGATTCTTGAGAGGAAGTCAAAATACCAACATTAACAGATTTTGGAAGAAGTTTAATCCTACTCTCATAGGTGTCTTTGAGGGGTTCAAACTATAGTAGAGGAAGCACTGTACCTGAGATTAAAGTGAGCACATTCAAAAATGGTGCTGATAGACTTGGTTGATGTAGGGTGGCCACACAGTTTCTATTTTAAAACAATGAATAGCTGTTAAGCATAATAAAAGAAAGTGTTCTCGTATTCTTACATCACAAGCTGAATTCTAGGCATCATTATCAAGTCCAGGATCTCATCAGTAAAGTCAAGTTAAGATTCATAAGTCAGCTGATGTTCATTGGAATCAAATCTGCAAGCACATGATTTCTCTCATCTGAAAAACCTTTAAGCTAAACAGACAAGTTATCTGTCTCTCAAGCATTCAACATATAATGAATGATTAAGCAGGCATACATATGAACACTCCCATTCAGAAATAGGAAGAGTGAAATATGCATGGAAGTCACTGTTCCATAGCAATTCTGAAATATTGTCAATTATGCACTCTATAAGAGTTTATTAAGGCCCAGTTATTTCACCTTCAGAAAGTTGTTATGCATTCGGGTTCTACATTCTGGAATTTGCTTCTGGCTATAAGTTATTTTTCCTTTTTCATTAGAAGTGGCCTTTGTTTGTAGCTGAGTAATTTTCCAGCCTACTTCTCATGCATAGAAGATGGGGATCCAGAGAACTAACTCCGTTCACTTTGTGCCATTTGTGTCATTTGCATTACAGCAGGATTATGTTTTTCCCAGTGTAAATCGCTTAAAAACAATGCAGGGTATTTATTTTTCTACATCATACTGAAATTGCTTCCACTGAATAACAGGCATCCCTCACATTTTTTTGTGCTAGGCTCCCCTTTATAACATGGACTGAGAGTAAAGGTGATGTAAGACAAAATCCTCAGGAGTCTTAGAAACCTTTAGTTTACCAGAAGGTGTGTAGGAGGCATGTCCTTATGAAAATTGGATGCCTTTGTATATGGCTAAGAATATAAACTACTAGCAGAGTTCAATAAATTGTGGCCAGTAAGCAAAATCAGGCCACCACCTTTTTTTCTGGAATAAATTTTTATTGCAACATAACCACACCCATTCATTCGTATATTGTCTATGGCCGCTTTTTCTTTAACATGGCAGAGATGATTGTTTCTGGAGAGGTCGTTAGGCCAACAAAGTCTGAAATATTTACTATATGGTACTTACAATAAAAGAGCTATCCCCTGGTCTAGCTGAGATGGTCTACAAGGCACTGCCTTAAATCTTTCTGATGTCTTAACAAAGACTTTACAGTCTCCTCCGTGATATGAGCTTTACTCTGCAGTTTTGTTTGGTTGGTGGCACTCTGGATTTATTTTCTACTTTGAAGACATTTTTGCTGGACAGAAAGATTATAGTAAAAAACATATTTATTTCCTAGCCCAGTAAATCTTTATATTTTGATTAAATTCTGCTTAGAGTAAGACCATTCAAAGTTTACCTCAGCTCCCTATGTTCCCACCTGTCATATACTGTTAAAACCAACTAGTTATTTCACCCAGGATCTTTTTTTTTTTTAATCAACACTCTTGATGTTTATTTGACATAACCCATTTTCTCTCTCTTTTATTTTATTTTTTAAAATTTTTCTTTATTTAAAAAAAACTAGTTATAACCATTGATGTCTTCTTTGGAAAGATCCTAAATTAAATCTTCCAGGTGTAAAATTTCTTTCCTAATTCCCATGTTATTGCAGTCAATAGTTTCCTTTCTCTCACAAATGGGATCCTTATTCAAGCTTCTTAAACACATTTTCATAGTTTTCTTCTTATTCCTACTGAAAGTCATTTTGAGAAAAAACTCTCTGGACTCTAACCACAGCTAAGTCACAAAACCAATGTCCTACATCCTGAATTCATAGATGATATCGATCTGGTACTTGTTTTAGAAGTAATTTTTTTCTTTTCCCTGCAGTTTTTGACTGGGGCTGGGTTTGAACTGGCCACCTCCGGCATATGGGGCCAGTGCCCTACTCCTTTGAGCCACAGGCAGGAGCTGCCCACTATCTGTTTTTTAAATATAATGTTTTATAATAATTTATCAAATTTGGGGTATGAGAAGACTAATTCAAATATTCTATGCTTTAACTTTATTAATTTTCCCTTACCTTTTTTTATGGTTTATTTGTATGTTTCCTCTGGTGTCAAGATTTGAATGCTAAGTGAATGTATTTTTATTTTTTTCTAAAATGTAACTCTGTAATTTCATTCCCCTTCATTCTACACGATTAATTTGGATTTAAATATTTATAATCTTTTTAAAGTAAAGTATTGCTTAGTTTTTTAGGTAAATAAATAGTAAGGTTTATGTCAGTGTTTCTCTCCATGTACATTATGCATTTTAAGGTATTTTGAAATCTGCATTTCATCATTTAGATTGATGTTGCCTATGACAGATTCACTGGGCATGGTTTGGGTGGTGTTTGCATCTAACTGACTGTCATTTTATGATTGAAAGCCTTAGGGATAATTCTGTTTCTATCAAAATTAATATGGTAGCAAATTGTTATATAATATTCCCTCATTTAAAATTATTTCTGAAAGGTCAAAATGAAAATCTTAGATATTAAATCTTTTGATAATTTCTAGGGAAGACTACATAACTAAATTTAATCATTCATTTGTAAGGAAATTACAGATAATTTTACAAATAATTTTACTTAATTGATAATTTATGATTGTAACGAATAGTATAAAAATATAATCCAATGCAACACAAAATAATATACTAATTAAAAATATTTTTATTATATGTGTTTGTCTTTTTACCCTGACCTTCAGAACTCATATTTCTGTTCCTACATTTTGAAAGATGTGAACTCTGTGCATGCATCAAGTAGTTAGTATGATCTGTATTTATGCATATACACTATGATTTCCTACTAATACAATGTTCCTTAAACCCATACAAGTTTTGTTAATCTTGGTCCTTCAAACATATATGAGGAATTGGTCTACTTGATCGAGCAGGATTCTACTGAAGAATGCATGTTTGTGATAATACCTCTTACAAGCACACAACTTCATCACTATTTTCCAAAATGGATCTTGACCACTTGTCTGAATTTCATTCTCATGAATGTGTATTGCCTGCTTTCTATGTAACTGTCTCTATTCTCAAACCTATGTATATAATATACATTGAGGGGAAATACAAAACAGACACAGACCCTGTGTGTTATAGTAAAGGAGCCAGCCAGCACATGTATAAATCTCTAATATTTAGCCAGAAGCAAATCTATGAAGAAAATTGAAGCAGGAAGAGGGATTGGCTTCTGGCAGTGGTAGAAAACTTTCTAATAAACTCCTCTGAGATGAACTAGTAAAGCAGGAAAAAAAGTCTATGTGGAATACCAAGGTATTAAAGATGTAATACCAGGTCCCAGAGAGAAGAGCAGTTGAGTGATCCAAATATTCCATAAGGCTTTTATCATCAAAGCATTTGATAAATTAAAATCAGAGACTGGAAATCTAGAAGGATGAATGGAGTTTTCAGAAAACTCATGGGGATGAAAAACAAAAAATGGTATTCAGGGCCTATGAAAGATGATATGCCCTGCCAAGTACCTTAACAGGAGCCTCTTCAAATACCAAAGGCAAATGCCAAATTATCATTTGAAAAGATGCTCCATAGCATATGCTGTCAGGGAAATGCAAATTAAAACAACATTGAGATACTGCTACACACCTATTAGATTAACCAGAACCCAGAACACTAATGACATCAAATACTGGTGAGATAGTGATGCAATAGGGACTCTCACTTTTTGCCAGTGGGAATGCAAAGTGAAACCACTACTTTGAAAGATAGTGTGGTGGCTTCTTACAATATATAATTTTACCATATGTTTCAGCAACCAAACTCCTTTGTATTTAAGTAGGGGAGTTGACTGTTTACATCCACACACATACCTGTGCATGAGTGTGTAGTAGCTTTCTTCATAATTGCCAAAACTTGAAAGTTATCAAAATGTTCTTTCACTTGTGAGTGGGTAAACTGATGTATATCCAGACAATGGAATATTATTCTCAGATGAAAAGATGTGAGCTGTCAGAGTATTAAAAGGCATGTAATTAACCTTAAATACATACTACTGAGTGAAAGAAGCAGTCTAAAAAAGCTCAAAACTGTGTGTCTCTAGCTATAAGGAATTCTGGAAAAGGCAAAACCAAGGACACAATAGGAAGATCTGTGATCTCTGTGGTCTGAGGATGGGGAAAGTGGGAAAAGAGGCAGAGTATTTTTAGGGCAGTCAAAATGTTCCATCTGATACACAATGGTGGATACATGTCATTAGACACTTGCCATTTGCCAAAACCTTGGAATGTACAACACCAATAGGGAACATTGAGGTAAACTGTTGGCGTGGGGTGATTATAACATGACAGTGTAGATTAATTAATCTTAATAAATGTGTCACTCACTCTGATCAGGGATGTTGATCAGGGGGGCACTATACAGAGTGGGGACAGAGAATATGTAGGAAACTTCTGTACCTTTTTCTCAATTTTGCTTTTTGACCTAAAATTGTTCTTTAGAACATCTTAAAAAGATGAGGGACTCTGAAGATCACTTTCTGTCTTTCAGTTTGGACTACAAAGTCCTAAATGTGACTGAGGGATTGGCCAGTATTGAGAGACATTGAGGCCAAGTTCAAATTATCTCAACTCCTATTTGAAATAAAATTGAATATTCACATTGAGATGGAGTATAAGAAAAAAAAACATCCTTTTGGAGTATCTCTGGATTCTTCCACCTATCTATATTATCTAATAACAAACAAAGAAATAAAAATACAAGCAAACAAATCCCATAAGGCAAAAATTGATTAAAAGTCATGTGTAATAACTGACAATAGAAGAAAAGAATCCATAATAAACCCAGATATGACAGGACTTTAAAATAATCTAATTAAATTTTCAAGTAAATAAATGACATGGTATATAATTTCAGAAAATAATTCTAAAGTGGAAGAAATTCATCTAGAAATGAAAAGTAGCAATTACTGAATATAAGACCTTTCTGGGGAATAAAGAACATATCAGTCAACAGGTAAGTAGAAAATATATGCACTGGAGTGTGGAGGGAAACATAGGAAAGTGGACAAGAAAGGTTTGGATTAAGGTAGAAAGTTTTAACATGTCTGCAATCAAAGTCCAGAGGAAGAGAATGAGGATAGGTTAAAAAGCAACATATATCGTCTTAGTGGCTGAATCATATTCCATGATAGACAATGACCACAGTTTGTTAATACATTCTTAGATTGGTGGGCATTTAGGCTGTTTCTACATTTTGGAGATTGTAAATTGAGTTGCAATAAGCAGTCCTGTGCAAGTGTCCTTATGGTAAAAGGATTTATTTTTTCTTCTGGGTAGATGTTCAATAATAGGATTGCAGGATCAAATGGGGGTCTAGTTGGAGTTCTTTGAGGATTCTCCACACTTCCTTCCAAAAAAGGTTATATTAGTTTATAGTCCAACCAGCAATGAAAAATTGTTCCCTTCTTTTTACATCCATGCCAGCATCTGAAGCTTTGAGACTTTGCAATGTGGGCTATTCTCATGGGGTTAGGTGTTAACTCAGGGTTATTTTGATTTGCATTTCTCTAATAATTATGGACGATAAGAGTTTTTTCATGTGTTTGCTAGCCATTCGTTTGTCTTCTTTAGAGAAGGTTCTATTCATCTCTCTTACCATTGATAGAAGGGATTGTTAGCTCTTGTATAGCATGGAATATTATTCAGCCACTAAAAATGATGGAGACTATATATCTTTTATACTAACTTGGATAGAGTTGGAACACATTCTTCTTAGTAAAGCAGTACAAGAATGGAGAAGCATGAATCCAATGTACTCAATTTTGATATGAGGACAATTGATGCTAGTACATGGTGGGATGTGGGGGAGCAGAGAGAGGGAAGGGAGGAGGGATGTGGGGGGCACAGAGTTTGCACACCTCTTGGGGAAGGAACACATTTATAAGAAGGACTTTGCTTGACAAATGCAATTAGTATAACCTGGATCTTTGTACCCTCAATGAATCCCCAACAATGAAAACAAAAAGCACCATACAAAGAAATAGTAGCTAAGAGTTTTTCTAAATTATCTTAAACCACTAGAAGCCTCAAAGAGAAAATAAATGCAAAAAACCTAGCAACAAGGCAGCAAGTCTCCCAAAAACCAAAGGCAAAGAGAATGATGAATGTAGCTAAAGAATGAAGACATTCTATCTCCTCAGGAACAAAACTGGTATAAACATCGAATGTATTAAGAAAAACAATGCAAGGCAAAAAATCAGGAAATGATAGTACAAAAAACCTGAAAGAAAATAACTGTCAAATTAGAATGCTATACTCACAGGAAATATTTCTTTTTTTGGTAGGTGGAACACAATCTGAGGTTTCATATCAGAGATGTGAGAAGCACTAAAGAATGATGGGACGATATACATGTTTATAAATGTAGCCATGGACTTTGCATAAAACAAAGAAAAGAATATGTATGACATGTTAAACACACAAAATTGAGATATATGATAGTAACTGTACAAAATGCAAGAAATAGTTACATGAAATTATAGTATTCTAAAATCCTTTATTATCTGAGAAGTGATAAAAGTATACTAATAGAATGACTAGGTAAAAGCCTAACAGAGAAGAAAATGAAAATCACCTAATGAATTCCACATATTAGAAAAATATAATAAGTCCTAAGGGGAAGAAAAGGACAAATAGTAGGAATTTAAATAAAACAAAGCCAGTAGTAAAGTATGGCCTCAGTAACAATACATCAGTAAATAGCAGAATAAAAAGCAGTTAAAAGGCAGAGCATTTCAGAGTGGAAAGCAATTAAATTATATACTGCTTAAAATAGTCACATAAAATATAAAAATATGAAAAGGTTTACAATACAGAATTAAAAGAAAGATGTCATTCAAACACTAACAAAAATAAAGATTGGATTATAGTAAGTGTTGGACAAAGTAGACTTTTTATAAGAAGTTTAATTTTAAAGAACGGGAAACATTCAGAATTTAAAAGGTGCCAATTAAACAGAAACATAACAATTTCTATGCATCTAGCAATGTAATTTTACATGTATATAGCAGAAATATACTAAAAAGTGAAACAAATCTGAAATGAGCAAGGAATTTTTGATATTCAGTGATCAAAAGACCCGCAGAAAAATCTATAAAACTATAGCGGAGGATTCTAAAGCATAATACACAGAATTGTTTAATTGACATAGGTAGAACTCAATAATTGCAAAGTACATATTCTTTTTAAGTATCAAGGAAAGCAAAGTCTCAACACATTTCAATGCACTGGTAAAAATAGAGTATGCCCTCAGAACATAGCAAAATTAAGGTGGAAATTAATATGAAAAATAAGCTGAAAATCTTTATATATTTGGAAATTGACCAAGATACCTTGAAAGTCTTGGGTCAAAGATGAATTCATAATGGAAATGCTACAATAATTGGAATAAATGAAAAACAAAGTACTACAAATTAAAATTGCAAGAACGTCGTTGAAACAGGCCTTAAGCATAAATGTTGAGCTGAAATGCACGCGTTGTAGATAGAGGAAGGGTAAAGTCAAAGTTCTAAGCAACCATTTTAATGAGTTAGAAAACATTCTGCAAATTGCAGCTGTATGGGGAAGGGAGGAAATAATAAAGAAGACAATTACTGGGATAGAAAACGAGTGTGTAATAGAACAACAAATACGAAAGACGATTCTCTGAAAAGGTCAGTGCCATTCTAAATCTGTAAGAAGACTGCTTAAAGAAAAAGAGAAACAAAATCCTGTTCTAGGAATAAATCAGGGACATCATTATGCTGCAAAAGCCTGCCAATATTCTTCAAATATGCCCTATCCTGTGGTCTTATTAACTTCTAGAATCCTAATTAGTATTACCCTTTGGTATAATGGAATTTTGAAAACAGACTGCAAATTCTTTGACACATAATCCCATTAAGCCATAGGGAGTTTGGTCCTTCTCCCACGAATTTTCACCAAACTTGTGTATATTTAGAACTTATAGAGAAGGGCAGAAGTGATGTCATATAACCTCTAAAGGGCAAGTCATAAAAAGCCTGCAGCTTCCTTTTTTTTGCTGGAAATAGTCACAAAAAGAAATCCTAAGTCACCCTGTCAGTAGTCCAACTAGTAGCCAAATCCCCACGCAAAGGTCACATGCAGTTGCTCTGGGTCCCAAATCAGCCGTGCCTGTTTCAAAGCACCAGAGACCAGGTGTTGGAGAAGATGACACACAAGTTCAGCTCTGAGCTCAGCGTCACCCTCAGCTCTTCTTGTCTTCCCAGCTGTGGCTCCACATACCATGGAGAAGAGAAAAGCCACAGTTTCTACAGCTTGTCCATGTGTATGAGTGTAACAATTTGTTCTTCTAAATCTTAAGGCGGTTTTTGAGGAAACAACACACGAACGGAACACCTAGAATCTGAAAACCACCACCTACCTGTCCTCCTTGAGTTCTGACCTCATTAGACAACTTATCTGAATGGAAAACAGAGTCACATTTTAAAATGGCAAATCTGGTCCTATTTCATCTTGTTTAACATATTTCACTGGACGTTCAACGTTCTTAAGGAAGCAGAAACAGATCTTCTTTGCAGCTTCCAGAGCTTTCTCTGGCTTCTGCATTTTTCTAACTTGAACTTTCAGATCAAACCAGGCTACCTACCACATGTGCGGTATGCACTTATAAAACACTTATTTTTGTTATTGTGCTTACTACAGTTATAATTTCCTTGCATTTGTGAGGTTATGTGACTAACACCGTTCTCTTTATTAAATTCTAAATTCCTTGAGGGCAAGGACTGTGGCTGGTTTCAATCCTGCTTTTATCCCAGGCACCCTACTGCCGAGCCTGGAGTATGTGCTCCATAAATTCTTTTCTGCTTCTGAAGATTAGTAACTCAGAGAGTGTCTGAAGTGACAATAGAAAAAAAAAAAAAAGGTCTGATTGCACCCAAACAAGGAAGACTTTAGTTGCTAGAGAGAAATGAAAGGAAAAAAGGATATAGAGAAGAATTTTAACAGGAGGGTGTTAAAAGTAAATGCTTGTTTGCATGGTCCCTGTACCACCTCCTTCTTTGACCAAAAGCTCCATATTGACAGCCTGAGCGACTTTATGTGAGAAGATCAAGGTAGGGCCAAATAAATTGATCACTGAGGAAATATCATTCCAGGACTCATAAATGAAAAGTAGGAGAAAACACAATTTGTCAAAAATTGTACCGGAGAGGTTTTAAAACGGGATTCACAATTTTCAGAGAAAGGAGATTTTGACAGCTGCTTCAAACTAACAAGAATCCAAAACAGGAATAATTTTGATACTGTCATTTATGTGCCTATCACAATTACAACTATGTAAAAAGAAGCATGTATAGCATCATAAAAGACTTAAACTTGACAAGTAGAATGACGCAGGCATGTCAATCGAAATACTACGTCCTGTGATTTTTTTTTAATTATTTACTATTTTGGTTTTGAAGGACAAACTCTGAAATCTATGGGACAGAAAGAATTTTTAAGATAACACACTTTTTTGTAAGGTCAGTACTAATTTTTATTAGAATATAGGGAGATTGGAGTTTTAAACACGAGGCACTTTTTAGTTAAGGAATACCCCTTGATGTCCTCGAGAACTAAATCCCAATATAGGTATCATAATAATTAGTAGAAATGGCAATGTGTCATGTAGTTAATAATGGAATGGAACTTCACTAGCTCAAGATGGTCAGTGTATTAATAGTAAAAATTGGACACTATTTTTCTGGAATCCATTTTGATACAGTAATGGATTAAAAATTAAGTAAAACATGGAAATAATATGAAGCATTAAACACAGTGTCCATGGTGTGAAGAAATGTCAGCCAATATCTCAAGAGATTCAAATTCATACAGCACTTGTCTAGGTGGTGATATTTTCCAGCACTTAGCCTGCTACAAGTCTCATGGCAATACACATAGCCAGGATCTGGGGCCGTGAACGTCTATACACACCCTATGTCTTCTCATCTTCTCTTGATATCATTGTTAATGGATGATCCAGTTGCTGAAGTTTTTATTTTTATTTTATTTTGGTAAGACGTGTCCTGAGGACACCACACTAAATTCACTAAAAGGAATATGTGCCAAATGTGATATCAGTCAGAGCATGACTGCCATTGAGCATGGCCGATGTCTCTGTGACAATTTCCTATCCATAATTATAGCACCTAACTTACTGATTGGTTTGCCAAATAAATAAGGCCATAAGACTAACATGAGTTAGTCACCTGAGTGACTGAGTTCTTTCTTCTGATTTGGACAAAAAGTAACACTCTTCTGTGGAAGAGTGTTTAATTGTGATTGGGGGACTAGAAGTGACTAAACAGTTACTGAAGGAGAAAGAAAACGTAATAGTTAACCACTGTCTTTGGGTGGCACAACAAATTAAAGGCATTACAAAATTGGTTCCCTAATTATGAAAGGTATGGTGTTGAAATGCTTTCATTTGTAAAAGAAAAACAAAGTGCAGTGACATTAATACTTTTGCTGGTCTTATTCAACTTCCAAAAACGGAAATTGAATCAGCAATAGTAATAATAATATACATGATAGTAAGTGTGGCAGTAACAGTAGTAGAAATTTTTATAGGACCACAGGGAGTGTTCTAGTACTGGGGATGGTGTTGAGAGATAGAGGTATAACTTTATCAGAAACATATATTTCACCTTTGATTGATAAAACTTGAAGAAAAAATTTTTTTATTATAATTGTAGAATTCAAGTTCTTAGGGATCAGAGGATACCCATAGAAGTCTTCATTGAAAAGAATATACTGAGGGGTTATTTATAGCTTCATGGGCTATCCCAATGGAACCAGCATGAGACTGGCAACATGGAAGCAGCCTTGACCCTGGGCCTAGGAAAGAGTGGTTATGTGGACTGAGGGAGAGGAGCCAAAGGTAGGGGCTCAAGAGAAGGGATATTAGCTACTTCAGGGAGGCAGCTCAGGTGCAGAGGTAGCAAATGCCTCAAACTCTCTCTTCTCCTTCCCTCTGATGCCTTGCAGAGCTTCCTAGAGACAGCCAGAGGCAAGAGTGCTCCACGGTGATGTTCCACAAGGCATGAAACAGAACAGAAAGGGCAGAAAATGAAGTTAGAGGAGTAAAGCGAATTGAGAATGACCAACAAAAATAGGCTGCATTTCCTCCGCATTTACTATATACCATGTGCTGTCCAAGGTCAGTTGCATGCATTAAATAATCCTCAATCAAAATGGTCTGTAAACCCTGATTTACAAATAGTAACAATGTCATAAAATCATTTGATAATATTCTCATTCATGGACAGGGGAATGTAGATTACATTGTGTGAAAATTTCAACAGTATCAGCTTCTATAGGAAGCCAAGCTTAAAATGACAACATTCCTAACTTTAAAATAATCGCTTCACTTTTTATGAGTTAAAAATGATGTAAAGAGGAAACTAAGTAACAAATCTTTTAGTTGAATAAAATCTGAAAAAGAAATCAAGTGGGGTGGGGTGGTAGAAATAGAAAAGTAAAGAAGACAAACCTGCTTATAGACAAGTTCAGACCCAGTAGGTCTTCTTAGGGACTCTAGGGAACCTTAGTAAAGGTTTTTTACTTTTCTACACAGAAGAAAAGAATGCATATTCCACATTGTTTTTCCTTCTGCTATCAAAGTGCTTTAAATGCTTGAAAATATATAAGAATAAAACAATATCAGGTCACAAAGCCATCACTAGCAGTATTGGATCAATTCACACAACTTTATTAGAAAACAACCATTATAGTCGCTCCAGCTGCTTACTTTTTCCAGAGCCCAAATACATTAAGGGTGTCTGTAGCCCAGAGAATGGAATAGCCTTCTACACTTGCCTTTGAACCCCTGGGTGTCCTTTTTTCCTCTGCTTTTTTTCCTCCTATTTTCCTTTTGTTGGAGGTGCTTAGGTAAATGAACTTCACTCATCTGACATGGTAACCATAAATGCTACTTGTCAAATGTGATTTGGTAGGTGAGAAAACAAGAACAAAAACAGCAACATTTAGTAGAAAGAACAATGACCTAGAGGTTGGGTGACCCAGACACCAGATATAAGCAATAACCAGCTGTCGGATTTAAGAACAGCTTTTTATTTTCATGGTGCTGTAAGAATCGTACCTCCAGGCTGTCTCCATCCTCAGAATGACTTGTGGTCCAAAAGTTCATTTTGTCAGTGTGCTCTCAAGAGCACAAAACACATTTTCCCATAGCAACACTCTTCCCAGAGAATCCCACGGTTGCTTATTGATGTGTGTCTCTTTTTGTAGCCACCTGACTGTATTGTGTACACTGTTGGAAGTGCTTATTATTGGTAATGGTGAGCAAGCTGGAATGTGATACATTTCATCAATATATGCCTATTAACATGTATATGTATACATACACACGTGTACATACGCACATATACACACAGACTGGGTTAGCTCTCACTCAATATTAAATAAATAGACTCGGAATTTCATTAATAAATAAATGAGACACACTTAGGGACATTACCAAGTGCCTTGAATTGGCATAAGATATAATAAACATAAGATCTCTGTAACCAAAGTAATGTGGAATAATAAGAATTATGGTTATGGAGGATAGCAGGAAAAAATGGATGAAAACATAAAAGTGTTATTTTTTCCAAGACCAAAATGCAAGGAGAAATATCTACAGTATTTTTCACAGAGATGTCGATAACTAGGTGATTTAGTAGATTTTTATAGACACTCACGAAGTAGGAAAATAAACAGCCAGCTTTTGACAAATCCTTTCCACTTCCTTTCCCATGAGATTACCCATCTGTGTACTAGCTTTGATCTGGAGTCACAAACAAAGACTATCTGTTTATTCAAGAGATCAAATGTTACTTTTGTGTAGACCCTGGGGAAAGTCAGAAGAGGGACATAAGCTTTGGGGCTACATTGATTTTCAAAGTGTTGATCTGAATAATCCATGACATATTTAGCTTCTTTGACTATTAGAAGATGTACACAGAGGTGATGAACTCAGACTGCTTTGTTCTCTTCACAAAATCCCCTCTTTCATTTTGCTGTACTCTTCTTTATAGTAACATAGAAAATACTCTAAATAGAAAAGCTTGAATTGTACCTCTTCCCAATAATCTAGTAAATTTTCCTACTGTTTCTATAATGTTGCCTATTTTACATTAGAAAACAAACTAGATACACACTTCTTAGATGTTTGCTGATTCCGATACGTCATATTTTGAAGTAATTTTCCTTTGAAAACATCTATTTTAAAATAGATTTTATTTTTAGAACAGGTTCGAGTTTGTAGAAAATTGAAGCAGAAAGTACAGAGTATTCCCATAATCTACCTCTCTCTACACACAGTTTCCTTAGTTATTAATATTTTGCCTATGGTATATTCGTAACAATTGTTGAACTGATGTTGACATATTTTATTAACAAAGGGTATAGTTTTTTTATGGCCCAGTCTTTGTGTCATGTAGTTTTATGAGTTTTGACAAATGTATGTATTCACCATTCTAATATTATATAGTTTTACTGTCTTAAAATTTCTCTGTATTCCACTCATTCATGCTTCCTTTCCTCTCCCAAATCCCTTTGCAAATTCTATTTTTACTTTATCTTTAGTTTTGTCTTTTCCAGAATGGCATATAATTGAAATCAAACATATGTAGCCTTGCTAGACTGTCTTCTTTGACATAGTAATTTAAGGTTAAAAGTTAAAAAAGAAATAGAATAGAAAAAAAGATAAGAAAAGAATAATTATTCCTTTCTATCTCTCATGGCTTCATAGCTAATTTCACCTTAGCTTGGAGTAATATCCCATTATTATTTTCTGAGTCTCAGTCTGTTTATTCAATCACCTCTTGAAGAACATATTTATTGAAGCTTCAAAGTTTCGGTAATTTCAACTGCCTGCAGATTTTTATGTGTGTGTAAGTAGAGTAATCATTTGTGTAAGTACTTAGAAACACGGTTCATGAGTCTTAGGGTAAGACTATGTTTAGTTTTGCAAGAAATTGTCAAACTGTCTTCCCAAGTAACTGTCCCGTTTTACATTTCAGGCAGTGATAAAAGAGTGTGCCTACTGCGTGCCTACATTCCTGCTGGCATTTGGTGCTGTCACTGTTTTGGATTTTATCAGAAAAGTATTTTGTTATTTTTTCATGTCTGTGATTTGTGCTGTTCTTCTCTTAATAGTGTTTTTTTTTTCAGGAAAAAAATAATTTTAATGATGTCCAACTTATTTTTTTTCCATGAATCATGATTTTGCTGTCTGTTCTAAAAAAATCACCACCAAACCTAGCATCACCTAGATTTTTTCTTCTAGAAGTCTCATACTTTTACATTTATATTAGGCCTATGATCCATTTTGAATTAAATTTTGTGAAGTATGAAACATCTGTGTCTTGATTCATTGTTTTGCATGTGAATATCATTTGTTTCAGAATCATTTGATGAAAAGACTATCTTTTTTCCATTGAATTGCCCTTTATTCTAATACCAAAGATCAGTAGTCTTTATTTCTATGAATTTATATATGAGCTTCCTATTCTGATGAATTGAACTACTTGACCATTCTTTGATCAATATCACAATGTCTTGATTAATGTAGCTTTATTACAAGTATTAAAATTGGGCAGAGAGTCAGTACCCCAACTTTGTGTTTCACTAATATTTTGTTGACTTTTCTGGGTCTTTTCCCTCTTCATGTAAACTTTAGAATCGGATTGTCAATATCCACACAATAATGTATTGGGCTTTTAAATGCGATTGGGTTAAATATTTAGATCAATTTGGCAAGAAGTGACATGTTAATATTGAGTCTCCATGAACATGAGATATCTCATCTCTCCATTTATTAGGATATTTATTTCTTTAGTCTTATAGTTATTCTCAATTATATCATATCCATATTGTTATATTTACATTTTAGTAGCTATTTTTGTTGCTAATGAAATATACAATGTTTTTAATTTTTTCCATCTTTACAAGCTATACATATTTAGTCATAGTAATCTGAAGATTAAAAATGTTTTGCTTGTTTGCTTGTTCATTTTCTTCACTATAATTCAGTCTTCACTGATGTGTTCTCTTTCATGTCTTGAATTCATATTTTTAATCAATTCTGCATATGTTTAAATATTTGTGTTTATAATAACTCCTATATGAGAAGCCATCCATACTGAAGTATGTCTAGAACATACTTCAGGTCTGTCCTTGGGACAGTGTAGGATATTAAGTTCAAAATCTTTAATAAATCATTGACTGTTGGTGAGCTCAAGCATTTTTATAGAATTTACTCCAAGTGTAATCCATGCTATTATTTGAGACAAAAAAATGAGGTGTCTATCAAAATACTATGTGTGTATATTGATAGTCTTGTATAAAACCAAATTTTCACAGAGCTAAAGAAAATCTATAGCCTGTACACTTGACACCTAGAGATACATAGTACATTTTAAAGAGTAACAAAGAAGTTATGCTAAAGAATGAAGCAGAAATTAGTTGTCTTTACTGCTAAATTCATTCTCTTTTTTGCTACATAGTAGTACCTTCAAACCTTTATCCTTTCTTTTCTCTATGCTTTGGAAACAATTAAGTATCCTTCTATGCCTCTGGCAAAGCTGTATTAAGAAAATAAATACCACATTTTCTACCTGACTGGGGTTGATTTTTAATCCTTCAGTGACCTTATTTCAGAGGTCACAATTTATAGTTGTGTATATTGTTTAAAAACACAGGGATATAAATTTGTTCAGAAGGAAATAATAAGTAGACCTTGTAATTATACACTCTTCATCTTTGGAGGTCATAAATGGTTGATCTTTTTAAATTATCTGACAACAGCTCCTGAAAATATCCAATCTATTAAACTTGACTTGGATGGTTTGCATCCCTTCTCTACATCTGCTTAAACTAAATTAAATCATGTGAGCAATTGGTAAGATAAAAGGACTTGGAATATGTACTTAATACAAACTAATAAAGTCTTAGAATTTTTGCATTGAATAAAGAAATACCTAATATTCTCATTCAAAAGAGGTCCTGGTTAGTTATAGAGAATTGACACATTAGAAGATGCTGTGGATGCCTATAATACTACTCCATTAGATCTATTGTTATAAAACTGCACTTTACATATTTGACTCCACACACATTGCACAAATTGCCAGGTTTTGAGATGACCTCTATTTGTCTTTGTGATGTTTCATAGTGCTATGTTAATGTAATGCACTGCTTTGTCTACCCAGCTCTGTGTTTAAAGGTTTATTTGATCAGCTTCTAGATGAAATGCCTTGTATAACATCATTTGTGTATTTCCTAAGTAAAGTGCTTGAATTTGTACTTGCATATTTCTTATCCACTGTCTTTTTGTATGACATTGGCATACTTCAGAGAAGAGACAGTTTATAATGCATTTGATTACTCAGTTAGACATAATAGTTTAGCACAATATGCTGTAATCAGGAATACTCCGAAAAGCAATTTGGCCCTGATCTTGTCAAATTAAGTGTGTGTTGAATATATAACTCACCCTCACCATGAAGAGCTACTTTGAGGCAGTAGTGAGCAAAAGATAACTATTATTTGTTGTTATTATTTTCTTTTAAGGATTAGATTGCTTGAATCTGTTGAACTGTCATGGGAATAATCTTTCAATAATTTATCGTTTGTAAGAGTATAGGAATGGCGAGTAGTATGGGTAATGATATCAAAGTAAGATGAAATAAGCTTGGAATGAACACCAGTAAAAGAAAGAGAGATGACATATAAATAAGTAGATGTTTGCATGTGAAGCAGGGACAAACATCGAAAGAAAGGAAAATAATGAAGTGTAGAGTAGTAATATAAAAGAGAATGTGCTTATTCTTTGCCTTCTAAGTGCTACCGAGTTATTGATAGCCGTCTCAGAACTTGACCTCACAATATGTGCTCTCAAAAATGTGACTTATCTCCTTTAAGTTTCAATCTGATTGCAGCAAAAACACTCTGCAAACTCCATCTCCCAATGAAATCATCTGGCTGTGATCACAGGTGGCTTTTAATATTTGTGGGATAGGTTTCTGCACGTGTTTCTGGAGTTGGGTTCTGGAATTTATATCCTCTTTTATTCTGTCACCTTTTCTTTGAATATTGTTTGTTGATAAAGATAAAAGATTTTAAAAAAACACATTTCTCTGGTAGCATATTATTCAAATCATGCCCTAAATTTCTTGGAGAAGAATCAAAGAATTATGAATGTAGTGATTTTTCTATTGAAACTAAATTAATTTGGGTAATTACTAATATTAAAAAGGGTATAGGTAGCAGGAATTCTTACACAAGGTTAAAAGATATGTCAAAAGCTGTGAAGATTATGGAGGGCAATTTGTCGATATCCATCCAAACTGGAAAAAGATACCTCAACATGATAAAAAAGTTAAAAATCATACTCATAAACATTTGCTGAATATGTGCATATTCATTGATACTGCTCCAATATAAAACAAAAGAAAGCAATTTGTTTCAATAAAACCATCTATCATGTGAGTATTAGTTAAGTAAATAATGGCATGAACTTCATGAACTTCAACTGTTATAGTGTTGCTCTCAGAATAAATGAGTTAGGGCTGTAAGAGCTGTTAGAAAAATGTCTAAGGTACCTTATTTAGTGAAAAATGCAGGTACATATCAGTGTGAGTGGTTTAGCCATTTCAATGTAATTATGTGCATTACTTTAGGGATTCTTAATAATATTCAAATATGAGCTTGAATCATTCATGTCAACTTCCAGTTATATAACAGAAAGAAGTAAAATTTATTATGCTCAGTTTAATATCTGTTTTTTTTTTTTTCACAAACGAACAAGCAAATTAAACAAACAAAGCGAATTTGGAACTCTTTTTTGTGGACTGGTCATCAGAGCTGTAGCTGTGTGAAGTCTGGCAATAAAGCTCATGAACTTGTCCTAGAAAAAGTGATTACAAGGGTGGACTAAGTGCTGGCACCGGTGCATAGCTTCCCAAGGGAGCACAGCTGTGGGACACAGTGACATTCAGCAGTGAGGTCTGAGGGGAGCACTGCTGTGGGACACAGTGATATTCAGCAGTGAGGTCTGAGGGGAGCACTGCTGTGGGACACAGTGGTATTCAGCAGTGAGGTCTGAGGGGAGCACTGCTGTGGGACACAGTGGTATTCAGCAGTGAGGTCTAAGGGGAGCACGGCTGTGGGACACAGTGGTATTCAGCAGTGAGGTATGCAGTGATGAGAGGCCTGGCTTCCTGAGGGAGCACTGCTGTGGGACCACAGTGGTATTCAGCAGTGAGGTATGCAGCACTTTTTCCTGGTTAAGTTTGTGAACTTTATTGTCTCACCTCATATACCATCATTTTATTAATCTACTCATGAATTGATGGATGCTTGAGTTGATTCTACAACTTTGGAAAGCTTTGTGAAGCCCCGGTAAGGCTCCAAAATGGTTTTGCTGGTCACTGGGAAAAGCTGCTGAGAGGAGAGTCATGACAGGCTCTCCCAAGTGGGAAGACTACCTGTGAGGCGGGAGTCATATTCCTGAACTGCTGTCAGGAATGAGCTCCAACCTTCTGGCATTACCCCTGTCCTCTAAGGCCTGGTTGCAAATCGATGCCTGGACTGGCCATATTCACCTGCTTTGATGCCTCAGGCTGGGATATTCCCAACCGGCCTAGACACACAGCATGGCAGTGAGCCTTGGTAGAGTTCCAAGGTTATTTTGTTTGCTCTCCTAAGAGGGAAAGCTGTTCTTAAGGAAGAAAAAAAAGAGTTTTGATGAGTAAAAATAATTCCCTATACAATGGAAGGTCAAATAACTCTTGGAATAATCAGGTACAAGTTTGTATTATAGAAATGCTTCTCAAATATTAATATGCAACAAGTCTATTTTGATCAACTATTTAAAATTGTGTTGCTTATACAAAACTTGCTAAAAGTATATTATATGCACTATTTACCCTCACCATAAGTTCCTCTTCCTAACTTTCACTGTTGGAATCACTTTGACTGTGTTGATTTAAGAATCTTCTGTTCTCATCATTTTTTGGAAAGCATCTGTTGCCAGATGTCTAATGGCAGACAGGTCATCATGTAGCCTCGGGGGACCTGCATATGATTTCTGCCCTTACTTCTACACATAAACCTGCACAGCCTGTGTTCCTGGAGCAGAATCAGGTAAATAGCAGTCTGCTTTCTTTGGCAGAGATGTACAGAGAATAAATTCTCTGTTTACATGGAGACTTCCATGAATCCTACCATGAGTTCCCCAACTTCCACTTGGGAAGGAGAACTGAATCACTGCCAAATAATAGTGTGCCATCAATTGTGCTATTATTTCTCACAAGTCAGCCTCTCACTGGTAAATGTTTTTCTGAGAGCAAGTTGGACCATTTTAGAAGATGCATAAACTATTTTAGGTGACAAGGGCACCAGTTGGTGCACTGAAGTAGCAATTTGCTAGAGGCCCAAAAGAACTAATGAAGCTTTCAAAAGAATATGACAGACTTGGAAGGATTATGTACCAAAAATTATTTTAATATAACTCAAAACATCAAGGAAAAAAGACATATGGTCTTTTCTGAAGAAGAAATCCTAAAAAAAAATAATCCAAGAAGAGATTTGGGAAGAAATGAAAACACAGAAAACACATTTAAAAAGACAAGCACAAAGTTTTCTACATATGCACATATACAAATATATAATACTATACATTTTAAATCTACAAAAATTCATTGGACATATGTGAAGTAATGTGTGGCATAAATTATTTAAATTTAATATAAGTTTTCAATTAAATTTGTATTATAAATCCCAGAAATTATCACAAAAACTGTCATCTTCCATACTGTATTGAGAAGTTATAACTACCTAACATAGAGCTAACTTGTGGCTTACAGAATGACATATGGAACAAGATATTTTTCTTAAATAAATTGATTCATTTAGTCAGCAGTCAAGTTAATATTATTTGAAAGTTGTCAAAATGCATAAGAGTAGCATCTTGTATCAAAACAGTGTTCCTATTATATTAGAAAGACTGTTTAATTTGAAAGAGATAGAAAAAGTTTTCCTTTTTTTATTTTATTTTATTTTTTTAGAGACAGAGTCTCACTTTGTCGCCCTTGGTAGAGTGCGATGGCTTCATGGCTCACAGCAACATCCAACTCCTGGGCTTAGGCAATTGTCTTGTCTCAGCTTCCCAAGTAACTGGGACTACAGGCGCCCGCCACAACACCCAGCTATTTTTTTGCTGCAGTTCAGCCAGAGCCAGGTTTGAACCTGCCACCCTTGCTATATGGGGCCGGTGCCCTACTCACTGTATAGTAACTTCTCCTCTTACAATGGGGGTATATGAAGGATTTTGCCCTTTGTCAAATCGGATTAACTTTTTCATTTTTCCTCTAGGTCTGCTCCTGAAAGTTGGCTGATCATGGATAAAATGCACAGTATCCATTCTTGTTTGACTAATGGAAGCACTGCCTGGAAAACGAAAGAAAGGGAAATAAAGTCACAGTTTTTAATTGGGTTTATCCCTCCTTGTGTGGTTGGCTTTTGCTTGAATGTAATCCTCTCTATTCCAAGGACCCTCTACACTGGAATAACCCTCTCCATACAAGGTGCAGACTTCCTATAGGAAAATCTGTTCCCACAGCGCCTTTCTGCTTTGTTTTGGCACACACATGTCCCCTTCCTTATGCCTTTCAGAGGTGTGGAAGCTTTCACCAGACCCGGGCACAGCATTCTCCTTTGTGGTATACTTATATTTTACTTGTACTTTTAAAAATAGCTCTATTATTCATGTTTCCTTAAACAATAGCAAATTCGTTGGTAATTATTGTGTGCCATTTACTTTCTGCCAGGACTCCGACCAATTCAAGTTAAACAAAAAAGACATATTTTATTTGTTTGAAAGGTGTACTTTTAACTGTCTTTTGGTTTTTTTTGCAGTTTTTGGCCAGGTCCAGGTTTGAAACTGCCACCTCTGGGTTTATGGGGCTGGTGCCCCACCTCTTGAGCCACAGGCACCACCCATCAACTTTTCGAACCCCTGAAATACTGGATTCTGCCTTCATTCTTCTATACTTGCTAATTCAATCCCTCTGGGTGAGGTTGTCACTTTCTCCAAGGGAGTCTCAGCTCCCTTCTTCCTCACAGATGTCAAGACAGTTCTAAGACCTGATCCTCCTTTATCATTTCTCAACTCCTTTTTTATACCCTTATCATCATTTACCCTAAAATGCCCAAGGAAAATTTATTTGTTTTTAACAAAACCTATGCAGATGACAAAATGTTGTAGGGAATGAATTTGCAGGTATTTGCATTTTTCACAAACGGGACTTGACTTTGGTTGTGATATGCTAAACAATAACTCTGAGGAATAAATGGAGTCAAAAATGAATAAACAATATGAATGAAATGTTATGGATATTCTCATTTAATCAGTGAGACAATATAGCTTGATTCTTATTAGTTAAAATTTTTATGATTTTATAAGTTTGAAATAAGACACAAATATAATGAGAATGTAAACACATAGATTATATCTACCCTATAGCCAGTGTTGTTTCGTCTTATCTACTGCTGTTGTTTTTTTCATAGTGCTTTCTTTTGAGTTAGTTTCATATTTTTAAAAGTCCATTTTAATGTATGGTGTTTGTACTATAACTACCTTACTCCTTTAAGGATTGCTCTAAGGATTGCAATATATGTTTTTAACCTTTATGGTCTATATGGAGTTAACACTGAACTACTCCACAAAAAATTTAAGAACCTAGCAAAGAAAAAGTTCTTTTCCATCCTTCTTTCTTTAATTCATGCTTTAGTTGTCATGTGCGTTACATTTCTGTGTACAAGTGCATGAAATTGTGATTGGTCACTGCTGTGTTCTTCCCTCAGCATTAAAGAGTTATATGTTCTTTAAAGACATGATATAGAAGAATCTACTTTATATTTATCCATCATTTATTTTTAATATTTCTAGTGCTCATTTCCTTTTAGAAGGGTTTGAGTTTTCATCTGGCCTCATTTCCTTTCAACCTAAAATGTCTCTTTTATGGTTTCCTGCAAAACCTATTTGATGGCAACACATTCTCTTAGTTTAATTTTATCTGAAAATATTTTTATTTTGCCTCCATGTTTGATGTACATTTTCACTGATCATAGAATTCTTAATGTTGTTTTTTACTCTTTGTATGGACAAGAAGAAGGTCATTTCTACCCCAGATCCCCTGAATACACTGTGCTGTTTTCTGTGCCTACATTCGAGAGTTCCTCTTTATTTTTGATTTTCATAAATATGATTATGGTTTCCTCCATGATATTATCTCTGTATTTATCTGCCTGAAGTTTTCCAATTTTCCCAAAGTTTTAAAATATTTCCCTAAGTTTAGGAGATTTTGAGCATTTTTCTTCAAATTCTTTTTTCAGCCCCCTGTTCTTTGGTTCTAGCTCTTTATTCCAATTACCTATTATAAACCTTTCATTATCATATCAAAAGTTGCTGACACTATTAACTTTTTTCATTTTGTTTCTGTTCTACAAGTTTGATGATCTTTATTGATCTAATTTGAAATTTACTGGCTTGTTTCGTTTAGGATCAATCTATATTTAAGTTCATACTTTTAATTTTTTTTGTTTTGTTTTAAATAATTTTATTGAATCATAATTGTGTACATTGGTGCAATCATAGGGCACAATGCGCTTCATATACATTCAGAAATATTTTGATCGTACTGTTACAGATAGCCTTCATGACATTTTCTTGATCACTATATAAAGACATTGATACCCTACCTTTAATAAGTTTCACCAGTACCCTGCTAAGATGCACCGTAGGTGTGTTCCCACTAATTGCCCTCCCTCCACCCATCCTACCCACTCCTCTCCCCTCCCTTGCCCCTTTCCCCGTATTCCTGTGCTGTAATTAGGTTATGGCTTTCATATGAAAGCTATAAATTAGTTTCACTGTAGGGCTGAGTATATTGGATATTTTTTCTTCCATTCTTGAGATACTTTGCTAAGAAGAATATTTTCCAGCTCCATCCATGTAAACATGAAAGAGGTAAAGTCTCCATCTTTCTTTAAGGCTACATAATATTCCATGGTGTACATATACAGCAATTTTTTAATCCATTCATGGGCTGATGGGCACTTGGGCTTTGTCCATGACTTAGCAATTATGAATTGGGATGCAATACCCATTCGGATACAGATATCTTTGTTATAATATGATTTTTGATCTTCTGGCTATATACTTAGTAGAGGAATTACAGGATCAAATGGTAATTCTATTTTTGATCTCTAAGTATTCTCCAAACATCTTTCCAAAAGGACCGTATTAGTTTGCATTTCCACCATCAATGTAGAAGAGTTCCCTTTTCTCCACATCCGTGCCAACATCTCTGGTTTTGGGATTTTGTGATGTGGGCTAATCTTACTGGAGTTAGATGATATCTCAAAGTAATTTTGATTTTCATTTCTCTGATGATTAAGAATAATGAGCATTTTTTCATGTGTCTGTAGGACATGTGCCTGTCTTTTTCAGAGAAGTTTCTCTTCAGGTCCTTTGCCCTTCATGAGATGGGATCACTTGTTCTTTGCGTGCTATTACATTTGAGTTCTCTGTGGATTCTGGTTACTGAACTTTTGTTGGAGACATAACCTACAAATATCTTCTATGAGGGCTGTCTACTTGCTTTACTAACTGTGTTCCTGGCTGTGCAGAAGCTTTTTAGTTTGAACAGGTACCAGTAGTGTATTTTTGATGCTGCTTCAATTGCCCAGGGGTTCCTCCTCATAAAATATTCACACAGGCCGATTTCTCCAAGAGTTTTCCCTGCATTTTCTTCTAGTATTTTTATAGTTTCATGTCTTAAGTTTAAATCTTTAATCTGGTGAGAGTCTATCTTGGTTAAAGGTGAAAAGTATGGGCCCATTTCTACAGGGTGCCAGCCACTTCACCCAGCTCCATCTGTTAAATAGGGAATCTTTTCCCCACTGAATGTTTTTAATTGGCTTGTCACAGATCAAATAATAGTAAGTAGCTGGGTTCATCTCTTGGTTCTCTATTCTATTCCAAATATCTACTTCTCTGTTTCTGTGCCAGTACCATGCTGTTTTGATCACTATTGATTTATAGTCTAGACTGAGCTCTGATAGTGTAACTCCTCCTTCTTTGTTTTTATTTCTGAGTAATGTCTAGGCTATTCGAAGTTGTTTCTGATTCCATATAAAATGATGTATTTTTTTTGAGATCTTTGAAATATGACAATGGAGCTTTAATAGGAATTGCGTTAAAATTTTATATTGCTTTGGGTAGTATAGACATTTTGACAATATTGATTCTTCTCAGCCATGAGCATGGTATGTTTTTTCATTTGTTAACATCTTCAGCTATTTATTTTCTTTAGTTTTCTTTATAGTTCTCTTTATAAAGATCTTTCACGTCCTTTGTCAGGTAAACTGCCAAATCTTTCATCTTCTTTGGCACTACTGTGATGGAAATAGAGTCCTTGACTGTTTTTTCAGCTTGGCTATTGTTGGTACAAAGGCTACAAATTTATGAGTGGTGATTTTGTAATCTGAGACACTGCTGTATTTTTTTAAGAGTGCTTCTTATTAAGACCAAGTACCGTGTTCTGAGACTGTATTCTGGACAGCAGCCCTATATCCATCAAGCAACAGGTATGTGAGTTATAACTTTGGGGATGATACTAGCTCCAATCACCACCTAACCAAAACTACATGAGAGTTGCCTACGGAGAGTTTCCTGGTGGTGCCCTGTCAATACTCAGACCTGTGGAGGACAAGATTTAATGATCGTTTTGTTTTTAGATAAGTTTTGGTTATATGTATGATTCAGCAACAGGTAACTGTAGCATGCTCACAGGCCCTATTCTTTCTGTTTTCCTCTTAATTTCTAATTGCTCTGTTTAAATCCTGCCCTCTGGTTGTTAAAACCAGTAAAGCTGCAGGTTGCTTTTGCTCTCCATGGTGCCAATGGCCATGTTCTCTCTGACCAAAGGCCATGACTTGTCAAGCATCATTCCTTTCATTCAAGCATAGCGTCTCTTCCAGATTCTGAATTTTGTCCATTTTCTTACTAGTTTCAGGTGGTTGTTTTGGTTGTTAATTTTATGAAGAATTTATAGAGGCTACTGGGGAGGTTTGAACTTACAGTAGCATCTATATCATTGTCATCAGCAGAAACACCGATAGCAACAGGTTTTGAAGCACACTTACTAACTTTTCAATTTTCTATTTTACAATATTTCAAATATACAGAGAAATATATGTTATAATACATTTTGTACAAATATAACCTCACCTTAATCTGCCAACTCTTGATAGATTTATTACTAAATCTAAATTACTTTCATGCTTTGATTCAGGTGTTTTTTCTTTTCAAGAAACTGAAGATGCATTTGAATCTGCATATTCCCTCTTTGACCAGATTTGCATTTCTAGCATAAACTTTGTATGGTGCATTTAGAAATATACTGTGTTAGATTAAAGTTGTTAGTAATCTATAGGAATTTTAAATTAAAATTTATAAGCAAAAAAAGCTTTTAATTTTACCTGTACATGTGTGTAAGTAACTGGAAGAACAGATGGCAGATTAAAAAACTGAATTAAATGATTACCTTTTTTGTTCTGAAAAATATCTTATTGCAAAGGTTTAAATAAACACAAATTAATTTCTTCTGGAAATGTAATAAGCAAGATTTAAAATTTACCTTGGCTAGGTGTTAGTTTATTTCATTATTTAATTTTCACTAAAATTGTTTTCTATGCATTTTGGTTTAATACCACTTCCAATGAGGATATCTTACCTTGATATTATTTTATAACTATTTCATTTAGTGGGTAGGCAATTTTTTTAAATTTTATTTTGGGGGCTACAATTAGAGGAAATTTATATATTTCTTTCTGTTATTTATTTATTTAATTTTCCACTTTGGTCAGATATTAATTCTATATGATATGAACTTTTAAAATTTATTGAGACTTTTTTTCACAACCAACATGTTGTCTTGCTTCATGAATTTTCTATATGCCATTGAAAGACTATATATTCTCTTCTTAGTTTAGGAGGAGTATTCTCTACATATCAATTATGTTAGGCTGTTCAATAGTGTTTTTCAAATCTTTTACATTCATACTAACTTTGGAGTAATTTTTATATCAATTAAAGAGAGAAGATATGAATATATCCATATATCATTTAAGGTTCACCCATTTCTCTTTCCATTCTCTGTGTTTTTGCTTCTGTTTATTTAGAAGTGCAGCTATCAGGAGTATTAGTATTTTAGAATGCCAAGAGTTGCTTGTTACATTGACCCCTTTGTCATTGTAATATGTGGCCCTCTGTATATGTGGAAATATTTCTTTTTGTGAAGTCAACTTTGAATGATACTATACAACCACATTAGACTTCTCATACTTAGTGTTTGTGTAGTATATATTTTCCATTATTTACATTTAATCTGTTTTTATTTTTATGTTCAATGTTGTTTTCTTATGAACAGAATATAATTTGTTCTTTGTCTTTATTTATTTATTTATTTATTTATTTTTTGGCCGGGGACTGGGTTTGAACCCACCGCCTCCGGTATATGGGGCTGGCACCCTACTCCTTTGAGCCACAGGCACTGCCATGTTCTTTGTCTTTAATCCAGTAGGAAGATGTGCAGTATAAGAATTTTAGGTCATTTGAATTTAATGAAATTAATAATATGTTTGTTTTGAACTTTATTATTCTTGTCATTTCTTTTTTTTAATTTATTTCAAATTTTTTTAATTTTACAATTAAAAGGGGTACAAAAGTTTTGGTTACATAAATTGTCTTTGTAGAGTTGGAGTCAAAGTTATGTGTGCCTGTTACCTGGAGAGTGTGCATTGTACCCATTTAATGTGAATTTATCTCTCCCCTTTGCCCCCTCACCTTGCTTGCTCGCCGTTGAGTTTTACATCAATTTGTATATAGGTGTTAACAGATTAGTTTCAATTTAATAGTGAGTACATATGGTATTTGTTTCTCCATTTTTGATAAATTTTCCTTAGAACTTTCTCCAGTTGCATCCAGTTGTTACAAAAGGTATTAGTTCACCATGTTTTTGTGGCTGTGTAGTCCTTCATGGTGTAAGTATATAACATTTTATTAATTCACTGATGTATTGAGCACTTGGTTCTCACATCTTTGCAACTGTGAATGATGAGGCAATAAACATTCAACTGTACCTGTCTTTTGATAAAATGATTTTCCCCACTTTGGGTAAATATCCACTAATGGGATTGCTCAATGAAATGGTAGGTCTACTTTTAGATCTTTGAGGTCTCTCGGTACTACCTTCCAAAAAGTTGTACTGGTTTGCAAACCTGCAAAAAAGTAGGTTAAGTGTGTCTTTCTCTCCACATCCATGTCAGCATCTATTGTTTGGGATTTTGGGGGTAAAAGCCATTCTCACCGGAATCTGGTGACAACTCATGGGGTTGCATTTGCATATGCCTGATAATTAGAGATGCTGAATGTTTTTTCATATGTTCATTGGCCTTGTGAGACATACGTTTTATGTCTTTTGACCTTTATTTATTTTTTCTTTTTATCTTGCTGATTTGTATGAGTTCTTCATAGATTCTGGTTATCAGTTCTTTATTGAATATATAGTATGCAAGTATTTTCTCAAATACTATAGGTTGTCTATTCACTCTATTGATCATTTCTGTGGCTATAAAGAAGCTTTGTAATTTAATCATGTTCTTTTCATTAATTTTTATTGTTGCTATTATTGTCTTTGTGGTCTTCTTCATAAATTCTTTGCCTGGGCCAATGTCGATGTGAGTCTTTCCCAATACTTTCTTCTAGAAATCTTACACTCTCATGCCTTTAGGTTTAAGTCTGTTATCCATCATGAATTCATTTGTGTGAGTGGCAAGAGTTGTGGATCCTGTTTCTTTCTTCTATATATGGCTATCCAATTTTCCCAGCATCATTTTTGAGTAGGGATTCTTTTCCCCAATATATATATTTGTTTGTTTCGTCAATGATCATATAAACATCGTTTCATAACTGTATTTCCTATTCTAATCTATTGGCCTATGTCTAAGTCCTGATGCCAGTACCACATTGTTTTGCTTACTATAGCCTTGTAGAATAAGTATGGTAATATGGTGCCTCTCAATTTTTCCTTTTTGCTGGAGGCTGCTTTGACACTGGCGTTCTTTTCTGTTTCCATACAAAGAGATTTTTTTTTTTAATGTCTGCAAGAGATGACACTAGTATTTTCATGGCTATGTCACTGAATCTGTAGATCACTTTGGGTAGTTTAGAACTCTGAGCATGATATATTTTTCCATTTGTTTGCATACTTTGTTATTTCCTTCCCTGGTACCTTGTAGTTCTCCCTGAGAATACTTTTACCTGCTTAGTTAAATATATTTCTAAGGTATTTTATTTTCAAACTCACAGCCAACATGATACTGCATGAAAAAAAATTGAAAGCATTCCTACTTGGATATGGAGCTAGACAATTTTGCCTCCTGTCACTACTTCAATTCAACATAGTTTTGGAAGTCCTAGCCAGAGCAATCAGGGAAAAGAAAAAAACAAGGTGCATCCAAATGGGGACAGTGATATCACTCTTTATGGACAATAGGATCTGATGTTAAGAAAATTCCTAACATTCTGTAAGAAATTTCTGAAATTGATAAGTAAATTCAGCACAGTCTCAGTTTACAACATCAATGTACACAAATCAAAAGCATTCCTATACACCAACAGTCAAACTGAGAATCTAATCAAAGACTCAATACTTTTACAATACCAACAAAGAAAATAAGTACCTGTCATTTCCTTTTCTTTAATCGCTTTTCTCCCTTTATTGCTTGTTTCTTATTTTCTTACTTTAATTTACACTTAATATTTTGAATTATGTGTATATTTTTGATTAGAATATTTTGAATAGTCATTTAATCTCTGCTAATGACTTTTAGCTATAATGTTTTGATCATGTTTTTTGTTTTTAGTAATTATTCTGAATTTAACTTATTTCAAATAATATTATAATACTTCATCTAATTTAAGAACTTAATACATTCCATTTTTTTCTTTCTTCCTTGTGTTCTTTATTTAATATTCTAGTTCTATGTATGTTTTGTCCCTTAATACAAATTATTTTTAAGTATTTTTATACATTTTTGTCTTTTATAAATTGAAACATGATAGTTTCTAAATGTATTAATCTACAAATTTAACATTTATGGCATTCTATTTATTTGTATATAATCATGTTTTCTTTTCTTACCATTTTTCTTCATTATTTATCTTCCCTGGACATTTCTTGCAGTGTAAATCTGCTGGCAACAAATTCTTTTAACTTTTACTGATTTGGAAAAGTTCTTTTTTTCTTTATCTTTTGGAATAATTTCACCATGTATAGGAGAAATTCTATATCTATAAAAATAAACATGTATAGTCTATTGACACATTCTTCTTTTTTTTTAATAATCACTAAAAAGAGTGTTCTCAGGCCTTCTTTCTAAGTGAGTGCTTAATTTGTCTCCAAAATTGTGTTGATTTTTATCTGTGTTCCTATATTTTACTTGGACATTGCTGGATTTCTTTCACGTGCATGTTTGGGATTTCATTAATTCTGAAAATTATTGGATTTTTCTCTGTCTTTCTTTGACGTTAATAATATAATCACCACGTGTTATCATCTTCCAGATTAGTAAAGCTTTTATTTCTTCTGTCTTCTCTGTTTATTATTTATTTTGAATGATTCCATTGTGTCATCTTGAAGTATACTAATCATACATTCTTGGTAGTCTTCTAATTTTTCTCTTATCTCTTTATATTTCCTTAAAATCTTGATAAATTTTTAATACTTGTTTTATTATATTTGCTAATTCCTCATCTCTATTATTTCTGGGTTTCCTTCTATTCCTCTGGTTAATTTACATATTTTCCTATGCATATTAATGTTCAGTCTTTTAAGGTTGTTTTCATTATTATTAAATTATTATCATTTTCTGTTGAATTTCATTAATAAATGTTGGCCTTTTTATTGTAAACTTCATTTACTTTTTTTTTTTTTGCAGTTTTTTTTTGCCAGGTTTGAACCCATCACCTCTGGTATATGGGACTGGCACCCTACTCACTGAGCCACAGGCACCACCCAATTTCATTTATTTTCAATTCTATGTGAACTTTATTATGTCTATTTTAAAGTTTTATTAGGATTATCTAAAATAGCATTTACTATCTAGATAATTTCCATCATAACTTAGCTATGACCCTTCTGAGATTTCCAGTTAATGTTGCATTTGATTGCTGTGGACTCAGTAATCATGTAGGGACAACATAATTCCCAACCATTTGTGAGCCTAGGAACCAATCAGTTCCTAGTTTGTCACTCCCTATTGCATGATTTGGTGGAGTTTAACCCTATACACCAAGACTGTAGTATTCCATAATGATTTAAAGGAATGCATATTTTGAGCCTCTTTTCTTGACTATGTCCCTGTCTTCAGAACTCTACCTGACCGCCTGCAGCTATATCTATGAACACCGATCTGTGTCTCCTCAGCTCAGTAAGACTACCAAACACTATTGATCTTTTTCCTCCCTTACTACTTAGAATGTGTCTCCTGGTATAAAGCCTCGAAAAATCTTGGGGTTTTCCCCATGCCTTCCTTTCTCTAAGGAATCACCATCCTGTGATCTCATTGTTAAATGTTTGAAAACATTTGTTAAATATACTTTGTCCTATTTTCTAGGTTTTTAACAGAAGTCAAACCTTGTCATTTTTACTTCATCATTGCCAAGCAAAAAAACTGATTAACAATATTTTTCTAAAATTTTTATTAGATTGTGGAAAGGGAAAATGTAAAGAAACATTTTTATATTAACATCATAATTTAAAAATCTTAGTTCTTTTTAAATTTCTGGACATAAAGCTCATGAATATAAGAGGTGTTCATTATAAATTTCAGAGAGTAAATTAATTCTGTGTGTTAAGATCAAACACTCATTTTAAAATCAAGATATTCCTGCATCTGGATTTTTCATCTACTAGATAAACACAAACATCAATTTAAACATATGCTTGTGCAATTCATGGTTAAGTCTGTTATTCTAAGTATGAAAGCAAGCCTCAGGCTATTTAGAAAAATATATTCAATGAATTGCAGTCAAAGGTTTGATTTCTTTCATCAAAGAACTTAGAGAATTACACACATTAACTGGTAATTTTCTTATTGTGTAGACACAATCCAATTAAAACAAAAATGCAATGCAGCAAAAGTAAACAAGATGTATTTTCTTAAAAGCTACAATTGAGAATTCAGCAACTCTAAAATTTCATCTGCCAAATATGATATAGCATATCATACTCTTTAGATACAATTTTACTAGAAAGTAATTAATCATGACGTTTAAAGCTATATTGACTATATAAAATTAATTTTCTCATCAATATATAAATGTAATTAATTTCTATCTCTATTCTGAGAAAGCACACTTTCAAGCATCTAAAATGAATCTAACCACTGCATAATAACAAATATGTTAATTTAGGTAAGTTAATTTTTCACCATTACCACATAATTGTGATAACAAAAGGGAAGAAATGCTGAAATCTTACACACTAATGACATTTGGACTATGTAAAATGAAACTAAACTTTATTAAAGAACTGTCAAATATATGAAGAGGACTATTTTGCTGTGAATAAAGCATATTATAAGTTAATATATAATTATGATAGAAAGAATTGAGATTGTGTTTGAGCTCAGTTAATTGGCACAATTTTTGAAGGAGGACAATTTTTAGAAGGCGGACAATTTTAGAAGGAAGACAATTTTTTTTTTTTTTTTGAGACAGAGTGTCAGTATGTTACCCTCAGTAGAGTGCCGTGGCCTCACAGCTCACAGTATCCTCAAACTCTTGGACTCAAGTGATTCTCTTGCCTCACCCTCCATTGAGGAGAAATTATACTGGGAAGTCTGGTGTTGAATATTGTAAAACATATGAATATTTGTATTTGGCTATCATTTATATTTAGAATAAATATTTGTTCAGTGCCCTACAGAGACTTAAAAAATTATATATAAAAGGCCTTTGTCCTATTGCAGTTGAATCTCTATAAAATATGCCTTCAATTTGATTATGGGTTCTAGTTGCTTTTTTCTTTTTTAAATAGCAGTGATTACTAAATAAAATAAATAATTATTACATAAGTTATTATATCTGCAAAAGTTTTGTACTTCAAACTAAAGGTAAGTCTTTAAAATACCTGTTATCTTAAAATATATGCTTTAGAGTTTGTGATTTAAGATGATATAGAAGAAAATGTAGAAAGGAGCTTTGAGGAGTATGAAATTTTGCTAATGAATATGTCACTAATATCTTTGACTTGAAGTAATAAAATACAATCCTCACAGTCTCAATTTCTTCATTTTAACTAGGAGAATTCCGAAGGATTTTCTAGACCCTAAGGCTTGCCTTCATGTGTTCATTTATTACACGAATATTTATTTAATACTGCCTAAACACAGACCTCTATCATGAATCTACTATATGGTTCAAAGAGTCTTCTTACATTGTCTTGCTTTCCCCAATATAAAATATAGTCTTCATTGATTACAGAATTAAAAATTATCATAAAATTATAAACATTATAAAAGAAACTCTTTCCACAAGCTACACATATGTCATATACAAAAGTTATTGGGGTATAAAAATGTGCAAAAGTGCACTAATTATAATATCACAAATGATGAAATATCAAAAGGAAATATACTGAAATAATTAACCATTAAAAAAAAGTTGCACCCCTTTAAAACATATACTTATTTTCTTTAACTATAGGTCAAGAAGTGGAATTCCTGGGTCAGAGAGGAGTTGTGTGTCAAGTTTATTAGAAATAACTGCTTTAAAGTGGTTAAGCCAACTTAAATTTCCCCCAACAATGTAAGAGCTCCCATAGCTCTACATTCTCACTGATGCTTGGTGTTACTAGCTTTTTAAATTGTTTCAGACTGGCTGGCACCTGGATTTTGGCCATCGAGACCCTAGCAGAGAACCCAGGCAAACCCACTTGACTGCTGAACTCCAGAAGTGTGAATTAATAAATGAGTGCTTCTTGAAGCTACTAAATTGTTAAAGCATTTGTTAAAGCATCAATATAGAAAGCCAAAGGAATCTCAAGCAGAACTGCATTAGTTACAAGGATTACAAAAGGTGGTTCTTCAAGCTGAATTCACGTCTGATCCGAGTTTGGGTTTAAACAAAGGTACCGGGCTCATGCACATAATATCTGCACTATTAGGCCGAAGGTGGAAGGATTGCTTGAGGCCTGCAGTGGGAGGATACAGTGATTTGTGATGCTGACCCTTGTACTCTAGCCCTGGCAAACAGAGTGAGATCGTGTTCAACAAAATGAAATGAATTGAAATATTAAAATAAATAAGATAAAGCAGAAAAAACTAAAGAACACTAGAATTGCAAATATATGGGAAAATATCAGGAGCTCTTTGTTTAAGACTTAATTTTTTTAATGCAATCTATTTAAATCAAAATTATAAACTGTATGTGAAGATTACAAAGAATATTGATGATGTAAATAAGTAAAAGAACAAATGTGACATAAATAGAACTTAGGAAGGAGTAGATAGTTGATAGAGTTGTCATAGGATTTCAACCTCTTTCATCTGTTATTATTATATAGTAATAACTTCCAGTCTTATATCTTTTAGTGTATTTAATGTATAGATCTTTTCATATTTTATTTGTCTTTAGGGTTCAGCAAATTTGTAGCTGCTCTTTGCGTGATTTGTTTGCACTTTGCAATGAGGTTGGTGGAGTTTATTAAGGTCAAGAATAGATTTTTTAATTATTTTGAGAAAACTATCATCCATTACTTTATTATTTAACAACTCCTCATTTTCTTTTTCTTCGTTTTCTGAGATTACAATTACACACAGATGTTGGAAATAATTGTCTTTCTCACGTAGTTTATGTATGCTAGTTTTGGTGTTCACCATTCTTTCCCTCTTCATGCCTAAATCTGATATTTTCCACTCATTTATAGTCTGGATTATTAAATTCTTTTTTTATCAGTAATGTTGACAGCAAACATAAATGTTTAATCTGTTTTTTAAGTTAATGAATTTTATTATTTTGTTTTTAATATTTTCCAGAATTTTACGTTTTCTTTTAATTTCGTACTCATGATCCTTTAAAAATCTATGTCTGATACTGCCATTGCCTACAGGCCCAAAGAGTTCTTTTGAAAAACAATTTTTTGATTCTATTTTCTTAGCTTTTATTCACTTTACTTTCTGCTGTTATGTCTGTGTGTTTTTGTGACTTTACCTGAAATTTTCTTGGATAACTTATGGCTTTTGATGTTATTTTCCTCTGGAAAAGATTCACTTGTCTTGTAGCTCATTGCTTGGCTGGTGGTACAAGCATTCCTTTATCATCATGACCTAATCAAGAATTTAGATCACGGGCAGGCCTGTGATCAAAGGAATAGGGCGCTGGCCCCATATGCAGGAGGTGGTGGGGTCAAACCCAACCCCTGCTAAAAACAACAACAACAGAAGAATGACAGAAAAAACAAACAAAAAAAGAATTTAGATCACAAGAAACCAGGATTTGGGGGTTCAGTTTTTAAATTTTAGCTAAAATCTGGGTATTTGCCAGGGACCTTCTTCCTTCCTTGGGGCCAAACCTCAACATGGAGAGGTCAAGGACCAAAAATAAAGGATTATTCCGCAAAGTGAAGGGAAAGAAATCAGAGTCAAATGATCTACGTGGGTAACTCCGCCTTTATTTTCACCTGGGTGCGAGTGATCTGAGTGGGACATTCACATACTCGTTTCTTCCTGGGCAGGAAGGTTACATTTGGGCTTGTAAGTTCTATTTGGGAGCGTCCCTCCATTTGACTTTATCAATATGTGTCCTATTGGTATAAAGAGTATTTGGAAAAGTTTGCTCACATTCTCAGCCTCTCAGTCATGCTGTTGAAATGAGATCTAAGCTTCCCCCTGTCCTTACAGATTTTGGACTCTTTTTAAATGCATTTGAACATATAAGCTTTAATGTTTAATTCCTTAAGTTCTCATCAAAAGAGTTGACTTAAGGTATCTAGACCACTACAGAAAGACCGATTGATTGTTAACCATTACAGAAAGAATGATTGATTGTTACACATATTAATATTGGATAAATATTATTATAGACCAAATAGTCACTCTGGAAAATTTGAAACACATGGCACACACATACATACACATGTAAATACTTTTAACAACTTTGGGGAAAAAAAACCACATTGATAGAAAGAAAACAAATAAAATCCCTTCTTGATATTAATAATTTGACCTAGATTATTGAAAAAAATGTGTGTTGGGTTTAATATACAGGTTTTCATGTAATCACCATGCTGAAATTACTAATACTTTTGTGACTCTCCATGCAGATGTGTGGACAATGTGACATGTAGAATTATATCACTGTTCATTGAATTTTTGACTTGTAGAAATCAGTAATCAATATAAACCATCTTGATCTTTATCATTTTATCTAGGAAAAAATATAAATATTATATTTATACAATAGAAAATGCCATTAATATAAATAAATGTACTATGTAATAAATCCATTATATAAAAATAACTTGAAGTATTATCCCACTATCTTCTCATATTGTGATATAAGAGAGGAATTAGGCTTATGGGAAGGTAAGAGAAGAATTTGATTGTAGGATATGAGATCCTCTGAGAATATCATATAATTGTGCCTTCAATAGTCATTAGACTGATTGCATAGCACATGCATATATACAAGTTCTAGGAAGGCATATCACCCCAGGATACTCCTTCGGGAGAAGCCGAGAGCAATAAGGTTTTCATTCATTCTTATAAGTGTTTCTACCATGAACAAACAGAGCTGAACAAATATGTGAAATAGGTGATATACTTTCTTTTTTGAAAAAAAATTGTGTAGGAAGATAAGTCAAATTTTAAATATGATCTATGATAATGTATAGTGAGTTGTGTTGTTCATGTAGAACAATGTTAATACAAGTTTTGAATATTTAATTTATAATAAATTCACAAATGCTAACACATTTTACTAATAATTTAATTAAAAATGTATCAAAGCTCTCTCTCACCTTTTCCCCTTCATGAGAGGGTTCTATGTCCAACTCTCTCTGGAAGTGCTTTAGAGCACTTTGTTCTCTTTGTTCTTTCTAAATAAAATCTTTCTTTGTTATCCCCCCAAAATAAAAATATAAATAAAAATAAAAGAATAAAATGGACAAAAGACCTGAGTACACATTTCTCAAAAGAAGATGTACAAATGACCAACAAGTACATGAAAAAAATGTTCAGTGTCACTAATTCCCAGGGCAATGCCAATCAAAAATGCATAATGAAATACCATCTCACCCCAGTTAGAGTGGCTATTATCAAAAAGACAAAAATAAAAAGATACTACAAGAATGCAGAGAAAGAATAATCCTTGTACATTGCTGATGCAATGTTAAATAATACAGCCATTGTGGAAACCAATAATAGAGGTTTCTCAAAAAACTAGAACTACCGTATAATCCAGGAATCCACTGTTATGTGTATATATTTTAAAGAAAGAAATCAGTATATTAGAGAGACATCTACACTCCCATGTTTGTGGCAGCATTTTTCACACTATCCAAGATATGCAATTTACCTAAGTGTCCATAATCAGATAAATAGGTAAGTAAAATGGGGCATATATGTGCAATAATATTCACTTATAAAAAATGAAATTTTGTCACTTGCAGCAACATGGACCATAACTGGATATCATTATGTTAAGTGAAATAACCCAAACACAGAGAAACAAATACTTCATTTTTTCATTCATATGTGGAGGTAAAAAAGTGGATCTCATGGAGGTAGAATTGTACTCAGAGGAGGAGAATTCTGATACCACAGGATGGAAACGAAAAGGGAAAGGAAAGATGAGAGATTTTTTAATGGACACAAAAATTAGGTGACAAGAAATAAGTCTAGTATTATACATAACAGTATGGTAGGGAAATTACAGTCAACAATAATTTATTATATACTTCAAAATAGCTAGAAGAAGAGAAGTGTGATTTTTCCCATCAAAAAACGTAAGTATATGAAGGGCTGATATTCCAATTATCCTGATTTGATCATTACACATTTTATATGTATACACATATACTTATTTACATATATATCACTTGTACTTCAGAACGATGATATAGTAATAAAAGCGCATAAAAGAAAAATATAAATAGATCTTTTTAAATTTTCTGTTACTGCTTTATATTCAAAATCTAGTTTCGATTTTCATGAAGTTAAATGTATCATTTATTGCATTTTACTTTAACTGCTGAGGATTGTCATGTCTTCCCATATTTCTAATAGTTATACAGTTGACTTCATCATTTTGATACTGAGGGATTAATTGTTTAGATAGCTGTTAATGTGTATTGAATTTCTTTTTACTAAACATGAATTCTATAATCACAAAGTTACTTCCAGAAGTAATAGATGCAGAAAGCTATGAAACCTGCTTCTGACAATGTTCATAATTTATTCATATCTTGGCAAAAATAAGTAGTAATAAAGCATAAATATTTTCTTCATTTTGAACCTATTCTTGTTGATTAACCACAGAACACTTCATGTCTTTTGCAGAAAGAATGCTTTTTGTAGCAATACTTATTGTGGTCCCATGTAAGTGGATAAGCTCTGGTAAGAGGGAAACATAAGTGATCACGTTAATATGTGCCATTTCGTTAAGAGACCACTATAGTTACGAGGATGTAAATTATTCAAAATAGAATAATTTGAAATCACGTAAGAGAGGAGAAATCATTCCCAGGAATTTTTAATTCATATAACTGAAAACATACAGATAGCAAATGCTGTTTGTAAGCTAGAGCAATATTGTTTGTATACAGTTAACATCGACAATTAAAAATATCTATTGATGCCACTTTATCCCTGTGATTACTTTTATGTAAGTTCCCACGTGGTGTGTATTTACTACAGCCTCTGGTTAGAGACCAGTGTTTGCAGATATCTGACAGTGAGCACAATGATAACAAATCATTTCTGCATACTCAATGCAAGCAAGATGCCAAGAAAAGAACTCTTGCATATGCAGTTCCACTCAGATTCAAAGGATTTAAATCTATTTACTTTTTCAACTGTGATCTCAATGATAAATTCTAGGCAAATTTCTCAACTGTGATTTAACTGAATGATGAAAACTTTTCTTGGGGAGAATCCATGATTTATAGAACTTAGCACCAAATAAAATTTCTTAGAAGCTTGAGAATTAATCATTTTTGGTAGGATTATATATTTTTTTGGTATAAACCTATATATTCCTTTTCTTCTTCAGTACCTCCAGGCAAACTCTCAATTCTATCCATTATTCACTGCCACGTGCAGGTGCCTCTGGCTTATGTCTTTCACAACATTGGCCATCAAAATGGTAAATATTCAACGACTGTTGACTGAATATGATTGTGAAGGAGCTGACTGGAGTTAATACTGTGGGGTGGGGGATGAAATACATTCTCTCTTCCTGATCACTGAAGTATGTCATTTTATGCTACTTTCTATTCTGAGGGGTAATTTTTCTGTAGGCGAATAAGCCTTTATGTATATACACATTTTAAACTGAAAAGGAAGGAACTATGTCCTAGATCCCATAATACTTCTGCCATGTCTGGCTAATAAAATGAATCAAATAACTGAAGTGGTAGATGTAATAGATTTTTCCTGTTATGTGGGTTTGGCTTTTCAAAAGATGTCACCTTTAACGTGGAGTTACTAATGAATCCTCTGTGTTTGAATTGTGAACTGTCAGGAAAGCTCCATGATCAGAAACATCTCTTCCCTCAGGCTTATTGTTAGATCTGGGGTTTTAGTGGTAAATTATATACCTCAATTACACACTGAAATTATTTACCTGTCAAGTTCCAGGTGAAGAAATTGTACATAATGATGGAGTCTAAGAATAGGCGTTAGCTGAACCACATTCACCTAAGTCTCTGCTCAGGCCACTTTCTGCAAAATTTTGACAACTTCTTAGCTTTGCTTTAGACTACTCAATCAATTTCTTCATGTGTTTTGCCATTAATTAAAAAAAAATTAAAGCTAGTATTTACATTTATTATCGTTATTATTATAATTATTATTATTGACAGGGTCTCACTCTGTTTCCCACACTAGGGGCAGTAGCATGATCATAGCCGACTATAGCCTTGAACTCCTGGACTCAAGTGATCATTCTTCTGCCTCAGTCTCTCTTAGTATTTTTGTTTTTGTTTCTGTTTTTGGCAATTTATACAAGAGAAATTCCTTAAGGGGGAGATCTTTGACTACCTGTTGAAATAGGTAAAGTGAGCAACATTTCAAAAACTAAAAGTTATAAAACCCACATTTAGCCCTTTTGGTACATTAGTTCCTGCAAGTAATATATATTGTTCACTTATATCCTATGACCTTCTATAGCTTATGTTTCTGAACATATTTAATTTCAACTCAAACCAAAATCCTAGAGAGCCTATTTCATTTCTGATTCATTTTTCCCTATACCTAGCACAATGTCAAGAAACTATTATTATATGTTTGCCTAATAAACAAAGGACCAGAGAAAAAGGTTATTATATTTGATAACATCTATAATATATTCCTTCTTTTAGGTATTTTCTTTTATCAATTAGCATCATACTTATTTAACTTTGGATAAAATAACGGAATAAAAGTGCACTATTTTGCTTGTACTGCATCACATTATACCTTTGTTTAATTCTTAATATACTGTTCACTTGTTAAATCAATAAAAAACAAAAAAACTAAAATAATGATTCAAGTAAAGGCAAATGGCATTGTTATATGGGAAACTTTGAATCCCATCTAATTATTACTTTAAAATAAATCATTCACAATTCTCAAAAAAAAAGTGCACTATTTTTTTTATAGCCAATGACAATGTATTTCTTTAAGATAAGATAAATGGTGGGGACATTTAATGGACCTGGTCCCTGAGAAAAGACTGACATGAGAAGATGTACATGCGATAAGCCAGTGGCTGCTCCATGCCACTTAACCTGGGGAAGAAAAGGTGCGCTCAAACTGACAGAAATGGAAGCAGTGACCCAAATTAGTAAAATAAGGCCAAATTTAAATCATGTAACAAAACCCCACTTTTTATTTATGCAAAGGGCATTTTAGAAGTGTGATAGTGACAGAACAGAGATAAATCTAAGCCTAAGTACAATTATATGTATATCTAAAGGTTTACAAGAAAGCAGGAATAGAATTCAAATTCTATTATATGTCTTTAGAAAATATAAAATATCAGACACAGTGTGATGGGACTTCACTGGTTGGCATTTGTACAAGATCTATGTCTCACAATAAAAGAAGCTAATATTACATCTCTATCAAATATTTTTTGGGAGGAGGTTGTACAAACCTGAGTAAAATATACAAAATATAATTACTCTTTAGAGAGCCCTTGACAATTTCTGATATAATTCAAGAATTATGCTAAAAGACATATTATTAATTACTATGAAATGCTATTATTAATAATTTAAAAATTACATGGTATTCTAAAAATAATGATATAACAGGTAAAAAGGAGAAATGTTATATAATATATTGTTTCATATGACATTGCCTATATATATATATATATACACATACTTTTAAATATATAAAGAATTTAAATGTACTAAATATATTAAGTATAACCGAGTTATGCCTGAACTACCCCAATTAACTGCTTCTGAAATTATTAGGTAGATTTACATTGGGTAAGATCTATGATTTGTATAGTTTGATTTGGCAGTTATAGCTTTTCATATCTCAATTTCAAAGAATCCATGAAATTATTATTCACCTCATATGATTAGTTTTCTTTGTATATTTTATTTATTTTGATTTTTATTTATTTATTTTTGTTTCTTCTTATTACAACAACAATTTGGCACAGGTATGTCAAAATGCCAACTTCAGTTTTATTTGTTCTTTTACCTTTTATAATACACACTGCTCAAAGGACAACTTCTTTTCCATTGCATTCTTTACACATGGAGATATGTGTGAAAAAAATAATGTACATGATTTATTTTTCTTCTTAAAGTATAATTTTTAATTTCTGAAGAATAATGTTTAAAATAAATTTTAAAATTCCAGCATAGATGACTGAATTTTTTAAAAATATTGAGCTATAATAATAATATTAATGCAAAAAAAGTAACAATCAAATTGTCAAATAAGAGTATGTCTATTATAGAATGCTTTGACTCACAGGTTCAATATCGAGTCATCAGTTAACTTTTTATTATTTTTGTCTCAAAGTCTCAAAAAATAGACAACTAATATTTATAAATAAAAATAAAAGATAATTTCAAAAAACAGATCATGTCAAACCTTATAGACAATAGAAAAAGAAAAAATACTTCAAATTCATTCTATTTTATCTGGATACACCTGATATTAAAATTGGAAAAAATATATTATTTTAAAGGGGGAAATTACAAATATATTTCACTTATTTATAAATGAGGATGCAATATCCTAAACAAAATATTAACAAGTTGAATTAAAAATTATTGTTCAATAAGGTACTTTGGTCAAAACTGAATTCAATTAATGTGAGAATTAGTCAGTATTTTCTTTTGTTTTCCTTTCCCTCACCTCCTCCGTCCTTCTCCATCTGCTCTCTCCTTCCCCCATGCCCACCGTTCATTAATCGTCATTAATTGCCCTAATATTAAAGTTGAAAACATAGGATTTATACTTCTCCATTCCTGCGATGCTTCACTAATTTTAATGAGTTCCACCTCCATCCACGTTAGTAAAAATGCTGCAAAATCTCCATTTTTAAAAATGGCTGAATAGAATTCCATGGTATACATATACTACAGCTTGCCAATCAATTCCTAGGTTGAAGGACATTTAGGCTATTTCCACATTTTAGCAATTGTAAATTGAGCTGTGATAAATAGTGTAGTACATGTGTCTTTATAATAAAATGCTTTTTCTCCCTTCTGGGTAGATGCCCAGTAATGGGATTGCAGGATCAAATGGGCAGTCTAGGTTGAGTTCTTTGAGGTTTCTCCATACTTCCTTCCAAAAAGGTTGTATTAGTTTGCAGTCCCACCAGCAGTGTAAAAGTGTTCCTTTCCCTCCACATTTGTGCCATCATTTGCAGTATTGAGATTTTGTGTTATAGGCCATTCTCGCTGGGGTTAGATGATATCTCAGGATGGTTTTAATTTGCATTTTTTAATAATTGGGGATGATGAGCATTTTTTCATGTGTTTGCTAGCCATTCCTCTGTCTTCTTTAGAGAAGGTTCCATTCATCTCTCTTCCCCATTGATGTATGTATTTTTGTTTTTTTCTTGTGGCTTAATTTAAGTTCTGTATAGATCCTAGTTATTAAGCTTTTGTCTGACTCAAAATATGGAAATATCCTTTCCCATTGGGTAGGTTGTCTATTTGCTTTGGTTGTTGTCTCCTTGGCTGTACAGAAGCTTTTCAAATATCCACATGTAAAAGACTGAAACTGGACCCACATCTTTCTCCATTCACAAAAATTGATTCAAGATGGATAAAGGACTTAAATTTAAGGCATAAAATGACAAAAAAAAATCCTCAAAAAAAAGAATAGGAAAAACACTGGAAATTATTGGCCTGGGGAAAGACTTTATGAAGAAGACTGCCATGGCAATAGCAACAACAGCAATAATAAACAAATGGGATTTAATTAAACTGATAACTGAATTTTTTATAGGTAAAGGGTTTACCTCTCTTGATTGAAAAAAAGGACCATATTAATTCTTTTTTTAAATTTTATTTTAAAAGTTTTATTTATCAGTCATCACACATATGCACTTAAAGGAAGAATGTTGTTTAAAATTATACTCTATCTATTATCCTCTATTAATGATAAGAGCAAATATTTCATACAATTATAAATACTCTTTATTTTCTGAAGGATTGTGAAAAAAGAATAATTAATTGCTTATGACTTTGAAGTATGTATTTTCCCCAATAGTTAGGAAAATCTCACTTCAGGGACTAGTGATAATGCCAGGTCTTGACTTTATTCAATTACTGAAATATTTCAATAGACCTTATATATGCAACATGGCATATATAACTAATGAATATGTGTTTCATGATAGAAGAACTTATATGGTATAATCTGTGATATATGTGTATGTTATCCTCATGTGTCATGTACTTATTAACACTAATTAGTTTTCATAAGCATCATCTCACATCTCTCTCATATTTATCCAATTTATATAGCAATTATGAATATGCTAGGGAATCAATTAAATAATTTCATTTTAAAGCTATGAGCTGTATTATTTTGTCATGTTCTACTATATTACACTGATATATATTGCATTATGACTTCATTTACTGATCTTTAAAAGGATAAAAAGATTTTATTAGATTTTAAGTAATATCAAATAAATTATTACATTTTATTTGTTTCTTCAAGTGCTTTATAAACTTTA